>JADRCH010010692.1:0-12833 GCA_019843965.1 Rhynchomys soricoides
CTGTAATGGGGGGGATGCTGTAATGGGGGAGGGTGCTGTAATGGGGAGGATGCTGTAATGGGGAGGGTGTTGTAATGGGGGAGGTTGCTCTAATGGGGGAGGCTGTTGTAATGGGGGAGGCTGCTGTAATGAGGGAGGCTGCTGTAATGAGGGAGGCTGCTGTAATGTGGGAGGGTGCCGTAATGGGGAGGATGCCGTAATGGGGGAGGATGCTGTAATGGGGAAGGCTGCTGCAATGGGGGAGGCTGCTGCAATGAGGGAGGCTGCTGCAATGGGGGAGGGTGCTGTAAATGGGGAGGGTGCTATAATGGGGAAGGGTGCTGTAATGGGGGAGGGTGCTGTAATGGGGGAGGGTGCTGTAATGGGAGGGATGCTGTAATGGGGGGGGGCCTGCAAATGCTGGGAGAAAAGGAGTTGTTGCTAAAATCCCTTCTCTGGAGGGGACAAAAGCAATATCTATTCCTTCTCTGAAGACCTCAGAGGCTAACTGAGGTTTAGTTCTATGTGCTCACTCTGGGAATCAACGCGTTTCTTAGGCTTGACTTGTAGCAAGAATAGAGGAAGGATGTAGGTAAGAATGTTGCTTGCCTCAAATCAGCCAGACTGGAAGGTCTGCACCTGGAATATACACCTCTCCAACTCTGCCCCTCCTTTCCCACCCATATACTCTATGGACAGGACCCTCCCTGTCCCTTCTTCTCTGGGGGAATGTCAACTGTCAGATTCCTGCTGTGGTGATCTTTCACAAGCAGACGCAGCTAAACTCTTCAATATGGTGGCAGCTTGGCTCAGAGGACTGTCCTGTACACCAGATGCCTGCAGGAAAGCTCTGTATGTTCCCCTCAACTACCCTTAAACAAAAAAAACCTACTAGAAGGTAGTTTTGGAAACATAAGTAAATCAAACAGCATGCAAAAGCATGTGACCCATTACCCAAGAGTTGGTCTGCTCTGCAAGAAGTATCTTTCTCCCTCTGCATTTTTTTCTTCCAGTGTTTGCTCTAACCTAAAGTGTCCAGGCTGTGAAACGACTGCTTCTCAAGCCAATGCCCATTTGATTAAGGTTTTAAGCGCGAGAAGCAGCATTCTCTGCTGAAATTAATCAAAGCTTAACCATTTCCTTCTAGCTGTTTTAGAATCTCCTTCAAGTCACTTCCTCTGAAATTGCTATCTTCACCATCACTGTTCATGGGACTCCTTTACTTCTGTTGGTCATTCTGGCTTGAAACTGACTCATTTCATTTCCCACCACAGTAGACAGTAGTCCTGCTGGGGTTTGGGGGGTTTGCTTGTGTGTTTCCCCTCCTATTTGTGTATTCATTGTTTTTTCAGCCAGGGCCTGACAGTTACCTCCTTTATCTTGCTACCAGAGTGCTGAATAATCTTTCTGTCTTGCTCTTCTTGATGCCTGAGTCACACTGGGAGCTGCTTTCTGTTTCTGGCTTTGAGCCCCACAAGGCATCCATCCCTTACTCTCTTCTGCATCCCTGCGATGTCCCTAACTTCACCACTCAGCCCTTGGATGTGAGCTGTGCATTGCCATGGTGCATCACACAGACCCATGTCTGTGTGAACACTGTGGTGCCTTCCATTTGTTCCAAACAGCATCCAAATATTTTTTCATAAGTCCAAAATGGTATCTCGCCAAAATGTATTCTTTTACAAATAAGTGGAACCTTCCTTTTATTTGATAATTTATACAAACTTGAAATTTAAAAAAAAAAAAAAAAACACAACGCTTGGAATCTTTTGGGTGAAAATATGTTTGAAACTGACAGTTTCTCATTTTAGCACCTGGGAATAGGCTTTAAATATATTTTATTTTGTGTCATTCTAATAGTTTACTTCCCTTGGTAAATTGTCTCCAGCTCATATATGCGCACATGCACACACACACATGTATTCACAAGCATGTTCTGTGTGATGGTCTCCTTTTTATCACTGAAACTGTCATGTTCTCCCCCAAATCAGCAAAGCTTCACTTGATCACCCCCATTCCCTTTTGATCCTGTCTGACCGATCTTGTCATCTATTTCAGGCAATGTTTCAGAGAAAAATAAGACATTTGGGGAAGTTTTCCCTATAAACAGTATGCTTTGTGGGAAGCACAGGAACCAGTTAATGTCTATCCATAAACACCCCTCCTGTGATTACAACAAAGGTCACAGTTGTAAACAGTTTACAGTCAATTGCTTGATCAGCAGTCACTGAAGGTATTCTGAGCTCTCGGTATGCCTCTGTGCCCACTGCCATCCACCATCACCAGTAGGAAAAAGCCTTTTAACTGGCCACTTGTTCACAAATGTTTCTAATTCAGCTAAACATCTTGATAGGAAATATCATAAATTATATGTATAGGCCTGTCAGTACAATTTTCAACAGCAGTAACATGAGTTCAGTTGGAAATAAAATGAAAACTTCAAACCAATTTCCAGACTTGCTACCTTGAATTTTAATCCAAAGCATATTAATGTCAACAAAGAACAAAGTCTGGGCATTCTTGGATTAAAACCCTAAACTATAAAATATGCTTAAGATGTATTAAGCCATTTTTTTACCCTCTTCTGGGAGTTTACAAAATATCCTGGAAAGCATGAACATGTTCCAATAGGTGGAAAGCCTGCCACAGGATCTAGCAGCACTGTTGGATTGAGTGCATACTATATTACTTACATTCATATGTGGCTTCCATTAAAGGACCCTGAGATTGTTCTCACAGAAGACCATAAGAAAGGGACCACTAGCACACAATGCTGCCCATAGTGGATGCTGGCTACATAGGAGAAAAAAGAGGGATGAAGAAAGGAGTAAATTTGAATTTCTTTTTGTGGGAATGTATAGGATGCATAAACATCTTGTTTATGCACAAAGCAAGCATGTCTTCCCTCAGTCTTCATTTCAAGAGAACATCCCTACAGTCCATGAAACAAGTACAGCAGATGCTCGGTGGTTTAGCTTATTTTTTGTTTTTAAGAGGTGAAGTTTTAAAGTTAAGTTGATGGGCAGATGACAACTACATAGTTTCTCCTCACTTTTCTCTCACAGAGATATGTCTCCTAGAAATCATTCTTTGAGCAGGTGCTAAGGTGACAAAGCCAAAGTCTAAGGTGACATCATAGTCAAATTCCTAGATGACAAAGCCAAAGTCTAGGATGACATAGTCAAAGTCCAAGATGACATAGCCAAAGTCTAAGATGATGTCATAGCCAAAGTCTAGGATAACACAGTCAAAATCTAAAATGACATAGCCAAAACAATCTACCTTGGAAAATGTTAAAGACTGCATATTATTGTCAGGAACAGGTCCCATGAGTACTGCATTTGTGTGAACAAGCTTGGTATATGTACAATAAGCTGAATTCCTCTTCCAAATAATGAAGGAAACTGACTTAATATCAATATTATTTTAATATTAATTACATGCTTGGTACAAGCTATAATTAAACTCTTTCTATTAAGAGTTCATTGCTTTCCATATGGTAGTTGAGGGAGCTGGAAATTACCTTTAAAATATGTTATTTCTTGTGTTATTCCATGAGTGTGACATGCTGGAAAAGGCCAAGTTGTAGGATGAGAAAACACATCCATCATGGTCAGAGACAGGGGAGAGGGAAGCAGACTACAGAAAGAGCAAAGCAGCATCAGTAGGCAACAAGACCTTTCCAGATCCTAACTGTGGTGATGGCCATGTGGCTAAACATTTGTGCCCAAATCCTTAGAACTGTGAGCCTATATAATGATATCTCAGTGCCTCTGGCATTTAAGAATATCTATGGAAAAAATAATCGGTTGCATAGTTCTAGTACAGAAATAAGACCAGAAACAATTTCCCAATTAGAAAGACAAATTTTCCAAACATACTTCAAACACTGTGTGTAGACAAACATTGCAAGAAACAAATTTCAACATGAGGAGAAAAGGCTAGACCACTGCTGAGCATCCTAATGGCAAAGGTCCAGTAAGAAGGGTTTAACAGATAGTTTAAACCCATCCCCATTTTATAATGATGTGGGAATTTAAAAAATAATAATAATATTCAAATTACATTGCACGGCTGAGAAGATAGTTTAATCTATCAAGCACCAGGATTGGAGTTAGCTCCCCAGGATCATGTCTTAGAAAAATAAAATAAAATAATAAAATGTGGTGGTATAAGTTTGTAATTCCAAGAGAGGTGGGCCCCTAGGGCTCCTTGGCCAGCCATCCTTGCCTGCTAGGATGATTTCCAGACCAGAAAGACCATGCTTAAAAAGAAAATAGTGGATGGTGCCTAAGGAACAGGATTCAAGATAGTCTGGTGGCCCACCCATGCACATGCATGCCCACACATGATACAAATCTGCATACAGGTGTGCACGAACAGGAACATACATGCACATGCATACTAAATAAGTGCATTTTTAATACACTGTAATCAAGCCTGCTTTTTCTTCACTTGTACAAATTAATACTGTTCTAGCCTAGGCTAGCAGTAGACACATTTTTAGTATAAAGTGCTAGAAAATGTTTCAAATACCTCCAACACAGCTTAGAAAATAGCAAGTGTGGCGATGACCTCGTAAAACTTTATCTGAATTGAAATGCATTGAAACTGAGCTTTACATATTCCTCATATGTCACAAAATGTCTTTTTCATCTTTTGCAGCCATTTAACCATTTTCTTATCAAATGCAATGGGCTGGATATGGCTCGAAGGCCTCAGTTTATCAGCATCTACAGTAGGGTTTTAGCAGGCAATTATGGGCATCAGTTCAAGTATGAGTTTCTTCTATATTATAGATTTCCTTCCTGCTAAAGTAGCCCATTCCTGAAGCCACAGAACTGTGCCCACAACTACTCACGTTGCCTGAACTAAAGTTTTGTAGGAATTGAAAGTGTGAGAAAATAAATAAAAAACAAAATTCTGGCAGAAAGAGGCAGGGAAACAAAAAGATAGATCAGCGCATACACCCTTATAACTAAGTTTTTTTGTTTGTTTGTTTTTTCAAGTCTCTAGATCAAAATGCACGAGGAAGTCTTGCCTGTGTGTCCAGGTCCTTTAGTTGGTGTCACCTGTTGGCCTGCTACTCACGCCCTTTCAGTATTTAGACTGGCCCCAAGTTGTGTGCATTGATTCTAGATACATCAAAAGGATTGGTCTTCTCCCTGACTGGGTGATGCCAGGAAAGGCATGCATTTCTCTCTCACGGGTCTGTGATGGCAACACGTCCACCTGCACAGAGGAGGCAACATCTACACACAAATTATCTCAGGAGTCAGCACATCTCGTTCCCTTATTACACTTACTGCATCAATTATATACAAATTAAATACAGCTGCGTGGTCAGTCGACCCAAATCCAAGCCTGGGCTTAATGAGCTTGCAAGGTAGGCCAAAGAGCAGGAGTGCTCATTGTCAACAAACAGAGGAAACCTGATCCTCCTACCCACAGGACTTGGCCCAGAAAAAATCCCCTGTTTTTGTAGGCAGTGGGCATCATGTTTTAAAAGAATTTAATCAAGTATTTATCCCAAACATGAGAAGCAGTACATTTGATGTATTTACTAAATAGAAATTGGGTAAATCTGGCATCCAAATCAGTGTTGCCAAGGTCACTTGAGTCACCCTGATGTGGGGAAAGGACCAGGGCAGAAGACACAAGCCAAGTTTTCCAGCTCTGCAAGGGCGGCCAAGTCTGGTGCTCTAATGGGGCCTCTCTAATCTTTTCAACATTTCTTCCTACAAAATGGGGTTGCAGAACCAGATGCTCCCAGTTTCCCTGCAAGCTCATGTGCTTTTTTTCTCAAAGAGAGACAGGATTGGGCACCTGGAAGGACTGAAATGAAGTCAGATTTGGGAATTGTCTCCATATTTCTACTGGCTGAAGGAATTTCCAAGAATCTCCCCCATTGCCAGTATATATTTTATAGGCCCTGGATGGACACCTGTTTTCAATCGCACCTTCAGATCAGATGAGCCCTCTAAGGAGTGGCCTATGAGCATAGGCCCAGCCCAGAGCAAAGAGAAAATGGCCTGTCCGTGGCTGTCTTTTCTGTTGCTTTGTAAATGATTTCTGAGCCATGTGTGGGCAAAAGGCCTGTCCCAGCTCTGGCTTACATCATGTGCATAGAACTCAAGTCCCGCCATGGAATGCCATGGGGGGATGGGGGGGGGGTCAGCATTTGTTTAAGCCTCTGGTCAGCTGAGGTCTTCCTCACTGCAAATGGATTTGGGCTCATAAACTATGGGAGATTAGTTTTAAGCCCTCACAATAGACCTCACTGAGCAGACTCCAGGTGACATGAAAGGCAGATGCGGGGCAGCTGGAACCTGGCCTTGTACCCCTTCCAGATGGCTGGACCCAGAATCCAGGGCTTGGAGATGGAAATGCAAGGCAGCTGGATCATGAAGATGTAGCCTGAGCAGGCTCCACCTAACAGCAGCCACGTGTGACACATCTCCTTTCAAAGTAATTCATGAAACAACAAAAACCTTTGATCTCTGGTTATAGATGGGATTGTCATTAAGGAGCTCTCCTAGGCCTGAGCTCCTCAGCACACACTGAGATACTACTTAGCCACCAAGTCTCTTAAGATTGAAGGCTATGGTTTAAGACACCTACTCCCAGGGGTGGGGAAGTCTTACCTTGGCCTCTTGATCTGTTTGTGCCTGAGATCAAGGCAATTTCATGATCTCCACACCAATGCTGCAGAAATTTCAGAGAGTCCTAGTGACCAGCTGTAGTTGGGCTGCTTCCTGATGTCAGCTGAATCCCAGCAAAATCTGGACTTGCTGTCTTCACACAACACAACCCTCTCCTGCCCTTTAAGCTCTCTCTTGCCAAACCCTGCTCTTGAGCAACCCTGCTCCCCACATAGAATCTTGGCTTCACACCCTCAGTTAAGTGCTGTGCTGAGAACCAAGATCAGAGCATGTCTGAGAAAAGCTGCTAGGGATGCCTGTGGTGGACCAAGAGAACTCATTAAACCCCAGAACAAGCCCATGTAGCTTCTGTCTTCAAACAGAGGTGACCAGAGACACTGCAGGGACACAGCTTCCCAACAGCTTTTTACAATGCCTGCTGTGTCATCTTTCAGATAAGACAAAACACAATCTGGGACCAAGATTAGGAGTCAGGACAATATGTTAGTACTAAAATTTTCTGACCAAGGCAACCCTTCAGCACACCCAAGTTTTGGGGTGCAAAGAAGGGTGTCCCGTCAATTGGTGGCAATGCAGGATGGGCAAAGGCCGTGGTGGCTGCTGCCAAATGATGCAAATCTAAGGTGACAGCTATGTAGCTTCTTGTCATCTCTTTCCTACTTACCACCCCTCCTTCCGCTAAAATTGATGGCATACCCAGCAAAACTAATGATAACTGCACGAGTTAGCACTAGACGCCTGTCTGTGTCTCCCACAGACTCCCCCACACATATATGATTGTGTTTCATCTTACAAATAAAAAAATTCTCCAGTCCAGAAGCCTCAGTCAACCCAAGGGACTCAGTGAAGTCCATGACTTGGTTTTGCATGTCTACCCATCTTAAGCCATTGATTAATGGTGGCTAAGCATCCACAAGGTTTATATTCTGGACATGAAGGCTTTTGGTCACAAAACACCAGTGTTTTCTTTCCTGTTATCATATCAAACTATTTAATACCACCCAATTCAAAACATAACTAGTCACCATTCAACTGTTTCTATCTCTCTCTCTCTCTCTCTCTCTCTCTCTCTCTCTCACACACACACACACCCTTGTCATTGTAGGTCTGCCCATCTGCCCTTTACAAGCCAAAAACAACAAGATCAAAACGTTGTAAGTGACACAGAAGTCAAGTGGTCCCCCTGGACTCCCACTTAACCTCCTCCAGAGGTCTGGCTGGAGCCTGACAAGGAACTGATTTTGTGAGGAAAGCAGCAGGTTTCATTGGTAAACACAGCCCCACCCTCCTTGTAAATCTCCAGCGCTAAGGACAGGGCAAGGACTGGGCAAGGACTTTATACAATCACCATCTGCTCCTAGAGAAACACAACTGTTTTTTCAAAGGCAGCTTTGGCTGTTTCACTAATTGGGGCCATTTATAGCCTGATGCCATCAAATCTGATGTTGCAAACTACAAGTATTTTTGTTGTTGTTGTTGTTGTTGTTCTCTTTTCCTTAGGCCCTCCTCTGTTCTGTTTCTTAAAATGTTATCCCAAACCAGGGGTGTGAAATATCTGAGCACCAGTTAAGTAATCAGGGTCTTTTATCTGCCTGATAGAGATGTATGGAAATTTTAAGAGCTAATAACTACAAATAGGCATCGAATTAGCACGGAGTTTCTCTGTATCTTACCTCTAAGCAGAGTAAGCATCACTACTTTATCGTAAAGACCAGGGTCATACTGGAGTGCCCTACAGCCCTAATACAGTAGAACAGTTGCAGGCAATGTTGAAGCTCTCAACACCATCTTTCCAAGTTTTAGCTCTTTCTGTGACTGAAGGAATATTACCCAAGTTGGATACACACAGTAAGATGAAAACATGGAAATTTTCCATGGCTGCTTGGTTGGAACAAGCTTACAAAACATTCCTATTAACCGGACAATCAAGTTATGTCCTGTAATCAGATAACTTCTGCCTTTAGCTGACTGGTCACTTAGCAAAGGTGGAAGTATGTTTGCAAACCAAACATAGACTGTGACGTAGCTGTAGTTCAATTTCCAATTCTACAGTCACCAAATAGCCCTCAAAGAGTCGAGTGACTTCCTTCCCTTTAACAGTTACCTTCCATGTGGCTTTGGAGTTCTTTTTTATTAAAAACATTTGACGGTCGTTGATTACATGCTTTTCACTGAGTCTAGGCTGTTTTGAACCTTGTTCTTTGAATGAGAGTACCACACGAAAGCCTAGATAGCAGGTTTTATTGGACTTTGCACGTCACCTTTTCCCCAAAGTTAAGGGCGTCAGGCTGCACATGAGCTGACAGGCATCTACGAAGGAGAGTCAATTGGAGAAATGGCCAGTAGGGCTGTGACATTCAAAGATGCAAGCAGCCATATTTGAAGGGCACAATCCAGTGATGTGTCTGCTTTCATTTACATGTGTATGAATGTTTTGATTCCAGGGCTGTTATAGACTTTGACATCTCCTGGGGTGCTCCAAAGATCCATAGATACACACATACACACACACACACACACACACACACACACACACACACAGCCAAATGACACCTTAATCATAACCAGGAGGCACAGCATTATGTGACTAGCCACTGTGGGCACCTCCCTAACACTCAGTCTGCTTCTGCCATTGTGTGCATTCTCTGAGGCTGCCTGACCACAGGAAGGGAGACACAAAGATGGAGGTTCCCTATGCCATGTAAGATGATGGTCTGTGACATGTTTGGAGAAGTGCAAAGAGCCTCCAATCCTGTACTCTGTCCTAGTTGACCCATTTGGAGAATACAGTCCATGTTTTTCCGGCAGAATGGCTCATGGAATACCATGGGTACAGCATCCTCCCCTCTCTGTGCCTTTGATCTCGCTATTCCTCTCCATGGATTGCTTTCTTCTCATCCTAAGATACACATAAAGTACAGCTCATATTCCAGGGTCTCAGGTCAACTCTTACATCTTCCAAGAACATTCCTAGCATTATCCAGATGTGCTCTGGAGTACCTTTCTCCTGAGAGATGTAGAGTTAAACTTGTCCAGTTTCCAGTTCCTTACTAAGGCTGCCATGCAATTCCCTTTGTTGTGTCTGTGGGCTGCAACCTACAGTCTTTGTCTGAACTCAACTGTCAGTGCCCTACATTCAGGCCCTCTCCAACATGGTTTCACTAGAGCCAAGACGTGCAACTCTGTCTAGTTCACCATCTTTGCAGGTAGTGCTTTCCTGAGGAGCAAAAGCCTTGAGAATTTAACTCTGCATTCTCTCCTCACCACATGGCAGCAATTTTGCCTCTTCCTCCCTCCCCCCTCCTCTTCTCTCTTCTCCAGTCCCCTCTACTCCATTCCTCTCCTCTCTTCTCTTCTAGCTACAATGGACACATTTCTGGCTTTGTCCTAAATAAGAAACTTTAGTCAAGACACTGAGATCTCAGTTTTCATTCCAAACAGTGTGTCAGGAACTTAGTTTTGGAAAATAACACAACACTTACCTAAATAAAAATTCCTCTAAAGATGGGAGTTTTCATTAATTACCTTCCAAATTAATATATCTCCCAAATTCCCATGCTGTGTGCCTCTATGCTGGTGATTCTTCTATGCTACTGTATGTATCTATATAATTTGCTTTATATCTGAGTTTTCCATATCTGTTTATTCTTCTTTTACTTGGAGAGTTTGCAAGCTACATAGCATGTATTCTTCTTATACCTGTTTTTTTTCTTTCTTTCTTTCTTTTTTTTTTTTTTTTTTTTTTTTTTTTTTTTTTTTTTTTTTTTTTTTGAGACAGAATTTCTTTTAATAGCCCTGGCTGTTCTGGAATTCACTCTGTAGAGCAGGCTGGCCTGAAACGCAGACTGCCTCTGCCTCCTCAATGTTGAAATTAAAGGCATGTTCTACTACTACTTTACCCAAATTGAATGTCTGTGACTTTCTGAAACTGTCAGAAAAAATGCTGAATGATAATTCAATGTTCTTCCAAGTATCGTACAGCTATGCTTTCCCCACTTAGCCTGGAGAGTTATCTTAAAGTGGCACAGAAGGGAGTTCAATACCATCCTTACAGTAACAATCCAGGTCCATAACCTAATAACCTGACATAGGTATGCCTGAAAGAAGACAATCAACCTGCCATTAGACACACTTTGGGGTTTTTGTTTTGCTTTGCTTTGTTTAAGGGGTGTGGTTTTTCTTGGTGGTGATGGTGGTGGTGATGGTAGTGGTGGTGGTTTGGGTTTTTGTTTTTTCGAGATAGGGTTTCTCTGTGTGGCCCCAGCAGTCCTGAAACTCACTCTGTAGACCAGTCTGCCCTCAAACTCAGAGATCTACCTGCCTCTGCTTCCAGAGTGCTAGGATTAAAGGTGTATGCCACCACTACCTGGTAAACACACTTCTAAGTAATCCATTTTCCCCTGATCATTCCAGCCTTAATATTTGTATAGTTTAATACTTCTCCACAAAGACTATTTGTCCTCCATTTCTTTAAATATAGTAAATATGCATTATATTTGATATTCTGAATATAGCAGTATCTGAAGCCCTGGTGGATCCATTGCTACCATGAATTGTTTCAGTTTGTTCTTGCTCAGAACTTTTCTCCTGACAGCCTAAAGTTCAATGCATGGGTCCCACAACCTGGCAAGAAAGAACCAACCCCTGAGAGCTGATCTCTAACCTCCACATGCATGTACACACACACACACACACACACACACACACACACACTAGTATCTGCAAGAGTAGAAAAATGAAAAAAATGCTTTCTAGAATTTTTATTCTGTTTGGAAAGAGTATTGAGTTTTTTAGAATGTAATAAGTCACCACAGCTAATTTCAGAACTAATCATTGAATAAGTAGAAATAGAATCTTGTAAAAAATAATCAAAAGAAATGGCCAATAAATTAAAAATCAATTATACACTAAGAGGTAATAAATATAAATGCAAATATATTCATAATGTAATAAATGTAAGCAGACAAAAACATCAATTAAAAAGACAAAAAAAAAGTTTTAAAGGTAAAGATGACATAACCATGTTTTCTTACCCATTACATGACCAAAAGAAATCCCACTATAGGTGTACATGGAGGCATATAACTTTAATCCTAGAACTCAGAGGCAGAGGCAGACAGATCTCTGTGAGTTCAAGGCCAGCCTGATCTACAAATGAGTTCCAGAACATCCACAGCTGTTACATGGAGAAACCCTGTCTCAAAAAAACTAAAGGAAAAAATCTCACTATAAATATTGTTTATCCTTTATGTTCACCATCATAGAGTAAGAAATATAAGCTGAACATGTCCTGAAATACCAAAGGTAAACGAAAACTAAAAAGTCCCTTGCCTTCCTCAGATGAGCTCTTCAAGAAACAGACTTGGGGCTGTTACTGCTACAAACATTCTCCTGCCAACAAGTCAACAGCTCAAATGACAAGCATGATGGTTAATCTTATTAGCAATCTGATGAGATTTAGAATCACTATGGAAACAAATTTCTGAGTATATTGGTGAGGGATTATTGAGATGAAGACAATGGAATTTGAAAGACTTACCTAAAATGTGGACAATATCCCATGGACTGGAATCATAAGCTTACTAGAAAAAGAAAGAAGCAGAGTACAAGCACTTACCTCTCTCTGCTTCCTGACTGCCAATACATTGTAACCTGCTTCCTGACTGCCAATACAGTGTAACCCTCGCCCTGCCATGCTATGCCTTCCCCGAGCAGTCATGCCTTCCCTGCTGTGATGGACTTCATACCCTAGAACCTTGAGCCAAAATCAACCCTTCCTTCTTTAAGTTGCTTTTTGTTAAGTGTTATCCACAGCAGCAGGAAAAGTAACTAAGATAATTGACTGAGTTAGAAAAGGATAAGGGGGGAAAAAAGGGATGGTAGGGTTAGTGTTAGGGTTAGGGTTAGGGGTTAGGGTTAGGGGTTAGGGCTAGGGTTAGGGCTAGGGTTAGGGTTAGGGTTAGAGTTATGGATGAGGGGAAGAGGCAAACCATCCTCACACACCAATATATTCCCCTGCCTGAATAATAAAATCCAAACTTGATCATCTAAGTTTCCCCAGCTCAGCTCCCACATTCCTCCTTCCTACTCAGCCTCTCCAAGCTCATAGAGACTGTTCATAAGCCCCAGATAAATTATATTCCTTTCTCTCTCTCTCTCTCTCTCTCTCTCTCTCTCTCTCTCTCTCTCTCT
>JADRCH010010694.1:0-11126 GCA_019843965.1 Rhynchomys soricoides
TCTCTCTCTCTCTCTCTCTCTCTCTCTCTCTCTCTCTCTCTCTCTCTCTCTCTTTCTCCTCCCTAAGTCCCTCCCATCTGTTCAAGTCTACCTAGAGCCCTACCTCCTTCTCACAGCCTTTCCAATCACTCAATGATGATTTTTACCTCTTGATGATAGACTCAGAAAGACAAAGGCTGGAGCAAGATGTCTACTTCTATGAATGGAGAAAGCATGGAGGGGTGTAAATTCTGCCAAAGTTAGATTTTCAAGTTAGGTCTTCCTCCTCAACCTGACCGTTCATTTGTTTCCATTAGTTTTCTCCATGAGCTACACACTGAAATGTCCCTCTCTCTGAAATGCAGATATCCTTATTTCCTTTCTGAATACTCATCCTGGACCCCTGTCCTGCACGTTTCTGCTCTCTGGTCCCCTGACTAGGCTAAAATCTGATTTTGCTGGTCCAATGTTAATGGTCTACCCAGAACCACAAATATGATTCCCACATGGCTCATAAGGTGCCACCAAATATTATAGGAAAAATCCAAATGCTTTTGAAAGCCCTGCCTTAGCAACTAGACACACACTCTGCAAGGATACCTCTTACAGCCCCTAGAGGTTTTAGACAATAAAATGGTAATGATGCTGATATTACTAACAGAATATAAAACATTTATTGTGCTCTTATTATAACCCAGATTCCATGTCAAAAGGTTTACAAGTGTTACCCATTTAATTTCCACAGCAATCCCCTGCAGTAGTATTATATCCCTATTTTATAATGAGGTTGGACAATAGGAGCCCAGGAGAAAAACTTTAGTGAGATATCTAGTTAATAAACTTTGGTACTGAAATAAAAGGAAATAGCCTCTGTTTTTCCCAGAAATTATCTACGCAGCCCTTAACTTTCTTAATCTTCTTTTTGTTCATTAAGTTTAAAAATCATCAGAATGCAGAAGTGTATTTATTAATCTCACTTAAAGTTTTCAACTTCACTCAAATAAGAAACTTCATGAAGCTCAAAATACAAGAAAACATGTCAACAGACACCTAAGTTGCCTTTAAAATCTTCAGTATGTAGCTTAAGGCTCTAATACTGTAGTAAGATTATTTGCTTGATGGGGAAAGCATATTTATAAGAATGTATATTCCCTTTCCAGCTAATAATCATCAAAATGATATAGAGAGAACATTGTAAAAGCACATGACACTTCAGGGTGGAAAGCATAGCAAAGGTATCTCTGCTTGATAAGAAAGGCATGACTTTCAACAGTTAGGATGCAGTATCAACTACAGAATTAGGTAACTTCTTCCCAGGAAAGGACTGAATTGCCTGTCTATCTACAGCACCCATATCTTTGGCAAATCATAGCCTTCTATATTTGAGAAGGGAAAAGCATTCTTTTTGTTCAGCATGAAGTTTTGGAACACAAATAGATCTAGGACACCAATTAAAGCAACCAATCCAACTGAATCAGCTCTCGTGGTCATCACAGCCATACAGTGAGTGACACTGGCCATCCACTTGATTGTAATAGCAGTTTTTTGTTGTTGTTACTGCTGGTAAGGATTATCGTTTACATATGATTTTGCTTAAGATGAAGTTTTTTCCAGGTACTTCTAGAGACAATGCCAGCAAATCCTGAAAATGTGAACAAGTTATGGTTAAAGTTAGAACAATGAAATAGTCCTAGACTTAAAGTGAATGGTAATGGATGTTCCTAGACTGCATCACTGTGCCAGGGCAATCTCCTTCCAGGATATAAGAGGAAGATAGTAAATATTCAAGTGGCCACACTCTGGACATGGAATCATATGGGGGTGGGGATGAGCTGAGATCTGACCCAGAATGCAGATGTATTTATGTTCATGCTCAAGAAAAGAGGGTAAATATGAGAAACATAAAAAATTCATACCAAGAAAATCTCAGATCTTATTCTCTAAGACTCTACCCACTCAAAACTCACCAATTCAGGTTGCTAGTAAATAAAATCAAATTTTATTTTTAGATATAGCTTTAGCAATGAACCAGAGTATATAGTCAGGGATGGCTTGAAACTGAGTAAGCTGCATTCAGGTCTCTCCTCCATGACTGAAATTTAAAAGATACTTCCATCATCTTTCCAATGTATAGGGCTATCACTGGGCTCACAAAGCAATCATGGCCGCCACAGAGTCACCCACAGGATCCAGAGACTCTGCCACTTATTTCTCTAGCTTCTATTTCCTTAATAATAATAATAAAAGGAATATACAATGTTTTTTTTCTTAAGATTTTTTTTATGTGTATAAGCAGAAACAGTGTCATCCTGGATAGTGAAGTATCTTACCATTCTGTTTTCAAAAAAGAAGAGGGAAAATTAGTATTTGGGACAATAACTATTCTAGTGATTAAATAGCTGGTATTTTGTCATTGCTGGGGCCAGAATCCAAGTTTGGCCAGTGATGAACACCACACTTCTTCCCTGAGGCTTCACTGCCTCTAGAACTTCTGCAGAGGACAAATGAATCACATCAGCTAGCAAAGATGCTTCTCCGAGATTTTTAGAGGAAAATAAGTCATTCTGCAGATCTAGAGTCCATCTCCGTCAACTTTCTCTAGAAAGGGCTTACACCAACCATACTTTCATTGACTATCAAGAGCTGTTTCTGTTAAGTGAAAAGGGCAACCTGGTGCTGACAAGTTTAAAATGTGATGTAACTACAAGGGCGGGATGAGCAGAGGTCCCAAAGAATGTTCTGGAAAAGTAGCAAAATACCATAGATGGTTTCTGTAGCCAAGTCACCCCGGAATGGGGAGTGGGCAATCCAGCAGAAGTAATAAAACAACCAGGGCCATAAAAACAAGAGGAAGAGAAGGAGAAGGAAGAAGAACTGAAGAAGGTAAGGAAGGAGAGAGGGAGGGAGGGAAGGAAGGAAGTGGAAGAAGGAAGAAAGAGGAGGAGAAAGAGAAGGAGTAGAAGGAAAAAGAAAAGGAAGAGGAGGAGGAGAAGAAATGAGAGAGGGAGGGGAGGAGAGAGGAGGGCAGAGAAGTGAAAGAAGGAAAGAAGGAAGGGAGGGAGGGAGGGAAGGAAAGGAAGGCAAAGAAGGAAAGAAGGGGTAAGGGAAGGGAGAGAGGAAGAGAGAGACAGAGACAGACAGACTGACAGACAGACAGAGATTGGCCTAGTTCCTACAGGTGACATTACCTGGAAGGAACACTACAGACTAGAAAGCAGCTTGGATTGCTGGTTAGTTTTCTGTGTCACCTCTGAAGGCAACATGAACCCAAAGATGATATTTCACTCTGAGCTTCCCTGAGCTTCTACCGCTCAATTTACACAAGACAACGCTTTTCTCTGCCTCAGCTACTGTCTGGTTCCCTCATTATCCATAGCAGCTGTGAGCGCCATTCCTCATTACTAAACACTTAGATCCCCAACTTCTCTGACTTGCACTAAGAGTAAGTGAACAACTTCTCTGCAGGAAATGTAACAGGAAGGAATGTTTGTTGGCTGCATTTTCATTTCTAATTGTTACAACTTTACGGGAGCTCTGTGTGCTCTTGCTTTATTGAAAACAGAGCACACTAAGCCAAGTGTTCTATCACAGAGCTACAACCCCTGACTAAACATCAATCTTAGAGTATCGTGTAGATATGTACAGGTACAACCTTCTGTTCATGCACAAAGCTACAAGTTGACTTCGGGTGTCTTTCTCCATCTCTCTTCATCCTGTTTTTTGAGGCAGGGTCTTTTCACTGAAACTGAAGCTCACCTGTTAGCCAGACTGCCTAGCCAGTGAACTCCTAGGATCTGCATTTCTCCACCTTCTCATGCTGGTGTTATAGTCACTATCTTGGTTTCTTTTTCAGTGGTTTTGATTTTTTTTTTTTTTAATGCCCTGACAAAGGCAGGGAAGTCATAAAGGCAGGAGCTTGAAAGAACCAGTCACATGACAGTCAGGAGGAAAAAATGATGAATGCTTGCATTTAGGCTGTGCTCAGTGATGGACACAATCAGGTCTTCCCACCTAAATACACACTTGAGAATCTCTCAAATGCATCCCCACAGACCAACTCAATCTAGAAAATTCCTCATTGAGACTTCCTTCCCAGGTGTAAAGTTGACAGTTCAAACTAGACATCACAAGTACACACTGCCATGCCCACATGCCCAGCTCTTCCATGAGTGCTAGGGCTCAGGATCCAGCTTAAGCGGCCAATTACCCACTAATCCATCTCTTCAGTCTCAGAAAGATATTACTTCCCATCACATAAATGTCACTATTTGGTCATGTGTGAAACACCGGACTAAAAGGTAACTTTCTAATCTCTCTCTCTCTCTAAACTTAAATTGTATTGGATATAAAAGTAGGACAAGACAGCCACTCAGTTTTCTACTTTAGAAGTTTTATAGTATTTACTATTTTAAAAGGAATAAGTTGACCAGATACCTAAGAAAATAAGATGTGTGATTTAAATCTCATAATTTAACCAAAGACCAGCCACCTGTCAGCCAAAGCTGACATTTCTATCTATGGACAGGCCTTGGTATTAGGAAAGGCAAAAGGATTTAAGACTAGGAGACTTAAGGCAAAACTATCACGGTCACCTGCATACTTGCCACAAACCCTTAACTGTCAGCATTACTGCATCACCATGCTCTCTTCCAGAAAGTTCAATGGCTTTCCAGATCAAGCCTTCTAGAAGTTTCCTGCATTAATTACTTGTCTCATTGGTATGACCAAAAAAAAAAAAAAAAAAAAAAAAAAGCCAACCTAACAAAGGAAGGCTTTCTTTCAGTGCATAGTTCCAAGGTATACTCCACAACTGTGGAGAAGTCATGATGGCAGAAGCCTGAGGCAGCTATTCATTCTGCATACACAGTCAGGATACAGGAGATGAACAGGGTAGCAGTCGGCTCCCTTCTTTTCATTCAGTCCAGAATTACAGCTCATAAAATGGCACTACCCACATTTAGGGTGGGTCTTCCTATTTCCATCAAACTAATCTGGATAAACTCTCACAGGCATGCTCAGTGGTTTGTCACCTGGGTGATTCTACAGCAGCGGTTCTCAACTTTCCTAATGCTGTGAACTTTTAATACAGTTCCTCACATTGTGGTGACACCACCAACCATAAAATTATTTTTGTTGCCATTTCATAACAGCAATTTTTCTACTGTTATGAATTGTAATGTAAATATCTGCTGTGATACAGGACCTCTGTGAAAGGGTCATTTAACCCCAAAATGGTTGCAACCCACAGGTTGAGAACCTCTGTTCTAGATCATGTCAAGTTGACAATATTAGTCGCCACAGTTCCCCTCTTTCTTGCCTCCCTAAATAACTAATAATTCTTAGCTAAGGGCTCTTCCTAAAGAGCCAGCAATCTGCACTCAGATCAGAATAACTTAAGCATGTTTCCCAAGTCAAATGGCCACATACAGAACCATTTTGTGTTCTAAAAGAGGCAGTTAATCAAAGTCCGGGCACACACTCCCAGTTCCCACTCCTCTTCTGTTCCTCACATAATCCACAACTTGCATAGATGTTGACAGTGACACATACACCTTTCCTTTAGGATGAAAAGACAGTGTGCCATATATTCTACTTCAGCCTGAATCCTGCTTTTTCATAAGTTATATAAGGACAATTTAATGTCCCAAGGCACCTGAGCTCTGTGTGGGTCAGTTACCATGTACTACTTACATATATGGCTTATTTAACTCCAAAATAGTCATCTTTATCTTCATCTTCTAACTGAAGTCTAGCATATTATTAGACTCAGAGACTTCCTATACCCTCCTCAAGGAGTTCACAGATAATAAGCAGTAATTGTCTGTGGCCAGCTTCAGCTCCCTGCTCTTATTTTCTAAGGAAAGATCTACTTAAAAAGCTCTATCCATCATTTCCATGTTGTCCATGATTGCCTTTGTTTTAGTACCAGAGTTAAATTATAGAGACACATAAAGATAAAGGGGAAAACATCACCTGGACCTTCACAGAAAGGTTGGCCAACCCTTGCCAAAAAGCAGAGCCTAACTTTTACTAAGCTACATTCTGGTCATTTTCATAAAGTATGTGTGCCTACAGATTCTCCGGAGATCATAGATTATCTGGATCAATTCTTAATCCAGATAACATCTTGAGATAAATTACTCTCTCCACTGAACTATACTGCCTAGGTAAGTCTCCTCTCTGGGATTCCCCAGCTATGCCATGCAGAGAGCAAGTCAAATCCTATCACACAGCATCACAGAGAAGCACCAGGGCTGGGTAGCTCAAAGCACACCTGTTCCATCTCTTCCCTGCAAGATGGAAGAAGGACACACATACATTCAAGACTCTTGAAATTATGAAGTCTGATCTTGGGCCATAGGCCTGAGTAACCTCAGAGGAGACCTTTGGCGGTGGCCCAGTTGAGCATTCTTGCACCATTCTTAGAATTTACAGTGTTTGGTTTTCATGTTTTTATTTCCATGATTCCTGTCTTGAGCTGGTCAAGTTGTGTTTTGTGGTTCATAAGTCTATTTAGGAAGTTGGCACCTTCATTCATAGAAATATAATGCTTCTTTATTTAGTATGTGAATGGATTTCAAATGTAGAAAAGGACAATTGGAACCAAAGCTATCTTTATAGAAGACCTAAAATGCCTACTGTGAATGTAGAAGTCCTAGAACTTGGAGACCAGTGAGTGGCTATGGTTTTAGCCACTCTCATGAGTTGGAGAGATGGAAATACAGTATTAGACTAACCAGTCTAGAATAGGTATGCATTCTTTAAGTGCCAAAAGTTACCCATCTGACAAAGGCATGTGTTCTCCAGCAACTAAACACATACTCCATGCTACAAACCAGACAGCTACAGGCCTTGGAAACATAACAAAAATAAGAAACTCAAGGATATATTATGTTGAAAAGTGCAATTTTATACCATCCACAAACTTTATAATATACACTCAGATCATGGTAAAAGAAGGATGCTAAAGCTGGAGAGATAATAGATAAGTCAGTAAAGACCTTTTCATGCAAGCATGAAGATCTGAATCCAGTCCCCAGAACCATGTCTAAAAACAAGGCAGCAGGCACTTGTAATCCCAGCACTGAGGAGGCAAGGCAGGAAGATCTTAGGACTGGCTGGCCAGACAGCCTAGCCTAGTTGTCACTGTGAACCCAGATAGGAACCCTCTCTCAAAAACAAGGCAGACAGTGACTAAGGAACAACAACCAAGATGAACTGCTGGGTTCCTCACATGCATCTACACAAATATGCACCACACACATACATACATGCATATACACACATACAAATACACATATACAAGCATACACACATACAAACATACGCACACATGCACATATATGCACACACACTTTTCTTAAAGATGATCTTGTTGCAGCTGGCCTGTAAGATGATTACAGAAATATGTATATGACTAATTTTTGTTTTATTTGAAATTCTTGAGTGACATGGTACTGTGATTGGTTTGTTTGTTTGTTTGTTTGTTTTGAGAAAAGATCTCACATTTAACTCAAACTGCCATGGAACTGGTGTTAAAGCCCAGACTGGCCTTGAACATATAATTATCCTGTCTTAGCTCTCCAAGTGCTGGAGTTTCAGGAACACACCACTGTACCTGCTTTATTGGAGTATGCTTAAAAGTCATTTCTTTCTTTCTTTCTTTCTTTCTTTCTTCTCCTCCTCCTTCTCCTCTTCCTTCTTTTTCTTTTTCTTCCTTTTTTTGAAGATGTATTTATTTTCATTTTATGCATAATGGTATTTTGCCTACATGTATGCCTGTGCACCTCTTTCCTGACAGATACTTCCAGAAGCTACCCATCTGTAGCCTCTGGAAATAGACTGTCAGGCCCCCTGGAACTGAAGTTAAACAGCTGTGAGCCACCATGTAGGTGCTAGAAACTGAACCCAGGTCTTCTTCAAGAGCAGCTAGTGCTTTTAACTACTGAACCATCTTGTCAAGCCCTTTAAATTCATTTCTTATTATCAGACAAAATGTTAAGTTTTATTGGGATAGTTTTCAAACAAAATTTACTTAAAGGGATGACATTTTGGGTGTAGGTAAGTAGGTGACCTGGAAAGGGGAAGTAGGCACAGCCTTTCCAGTCCCCTAGGGCTTCAGGTTACTGCTCAAACAGGCTGCTTCCTGCAAGTACTGTCTCCCATGGGGTCTGAAAGTTAAATCTGGCATAAGGAGTTACCCTATGAGAGAAGAGTGTTAAGTTCTGGCTCTGCCCTGCCTGAGACTGTCCAAGGAGTCATCTTCTGTTAGAGTAACCCTGGCGCAGTGGAATGAAGTCCCACATGTCTGTCCTGGGGAGCTGCGGCTCTGAATGGGACAGCTGACACGCGGGAAGTGGCTGTACATCTTCCCACACAGTCCGACGAGCAGTTGGGGGCTGTGGGAAGCCTCTGCAGGCTCTGCCTGTGGGTGCGGGAGGGGGCCATTCCCAGGGAATGCGCAGCAGCCGTCTCCATGGGTTCTCTAGTCTGGAACACCGCAGTCGCCGCAAGGTGCCGCAGATAGGCTAGCCAGAGCACAGCTGGGGTTCCTGCCGGACAGGATCTCTGCGGCTTTGGGTTCTGGGCTACCTGCTTAGGTTTGGGTGAAAGGGTACCATCTGGGAGTGCTGGGATTCCCTCAGCGAGAGATTAGCCGCAGCTCATTAATCGAGGGCCAGATCCCTCGATTCCCACGGTAGGTCCAGATGAAGAGACATAATTCTAAGACATTTATTTTCATGTGGAGAGTGGCATGAATGGAATTGTACCCCTGCCCCTCTCTTAGTGGGGCAGCAGATATAGTAACTGGGAAGGGGCATGGCTAAGCCTCTAGGTGTCTCATTAACATGGGGATGGCTTGGGGTTGTGTGGCCACACCTCTACCTGGGGAAGGGGGGATGATATATGACCTTGACTGGAGCCAAAAGCCTCCTGGGAGCCTTAGCATGACTTTTCTGGTCCCTTGCAGATACCACAGGGTCTCCCAGAGTTTTAAGCCTGTGCTCAACCGGGTGCCAGACTGCCTGTCACCGATCACTGCCCCACAATCCTCCTTATCTGCTTTAACTCCTGCCAGACATATACTATGCAAGAAATGATCACAAATGTTATCTTATAAACCCAGAGAAACATAGCTCCTAAGTATAGCTGCTGAATAAAACCGTAGCTTACAAATTGAGCAACTCTTGAAAGAGGCAGGAGGAGGAAGTAAAGAAATAGGATATGAATGAGAATCTTAGAAAAGAGAAGATGGAAAATCTGCTTGCACATGGGCAGCTAGACTCCCAGAAAGACAGACAACGCAGAGGAGAAACGTATCTGAAGGCGGTCAGGAAGGATGCTCTGTGGTTAAGAGCACTCAATGCTCCCACAGGAAACCTGTGCTCTTTTTCTAGAATCTACATCAGGCAGTTTATAATTGCTTGAGATACCAACTCCTGGAAACCTGTACTCACATGCACGTACCCACACATAAACACATACACATGATCTAAAATAAATCTTTTGCTTTTTTTTTAAAAGGAATAATAGAGACAATTTCTTGAAAGTATAAGAAAACAAAATAATATTAAAATTCAAAACATATCTAGGATGCCAAATAGGACATATTTGTTAAAAAGTATGCCTCTACATCAATGATTTTCAACCTTCCTAATGCTATGACCCTTGAATACAGTTCTTCATTTCATAATGACCCAAATCATAAAATTATTTTCATTACTACTTTATAACTATTTTTTTGCAACTGTTATGAACCATAATGTAAATATTGAATATATAGGATATCTAGTATGCAACCTCTGTGAAAGGGCCATTTGACCCCCAAAGGAGACACAACCCACAGGCTGAGAACTGCTGCTCTACAGAAGCAAATTAAAGATTTAAAAAGACAAAGCAAAATGCTTTAAAAGCTACTAGAAAGAATAACAGACCACTAACAGAGAAGGCAAGAAACACATCTTGAGCCACCCCTCACGCCTAACACTACATTTTAAAAAAAATCAATGGAGAAAATTTTTAAATTATCAAAGAAAGATATATTTAATACTCAGGTTGTCATTCAAACCTGGAAGCATGATAAAAGGTTTTCAGGCACACAGCTTCCAAAGCTTTACTACAAAACTCTGCCAGCATAAGGACAGATGTATGAGAGATATGGGAAGTAGTAAGGTACCAAATTCCGTAGTGAGGTGTATCACTGCCCAATTTTAAAGGACAAAAGAAAAGACAGATATCTATTATTTGACCAGAAGTGAAATTCTAAATAATATAAGTAACATACAGCCATCTAAGGGCACAAAAGTCTAGGAGTGAATTAAGAACATCTCTTTTAAGGATCATATGAATATTGGTAAGTTCGGAAATTAATGATGCTTTTGGTCACCTGCAAGAATGTGATGGTAAGACCCTACTGCTGAAGGAATTACGGTTTGTCACAGGATATGGAGCAATCAAATAAGTAGGGACTAGAAAGCTTACTTCCTGCTGGTTTTTATAATACTGAAAGACACTGTGCGGGCTGCTAGGGGGTGGGTAATTACCACCTGTCTTACTCAGTTGTGAACCCCGTGAACAACAATAATGAATCAACACAACACCAACCCAACTGTTGAAGCTCTGGGAACACTGAAGATGAAAAGGTACAAAGATTGTATGAGCCCAAGGACTAAGGAGTCTGCTGCAAGATGTTGGGAAGCTGCACCCAAGAAATCTCAATAATACAGTCATCTAAACCATACCTGAATGATAACTAGCCAGTTGACATGCCAACAGGGAAGGGGGAGTTCTCATGGGGCCCACCCCTTAAATGAAGGTCTACAGGCAATTAATTACTGATGAGAGAAAAAGAATTTGTGTTTCCCAGGGATAATGCCACTAATGAGTTATCCAATACCAAGTGGTAAGCCTAAAAAAACAAACATATGAATAACATTAAATGGACTCAGCAGCTGATATATGTATTTTTACTTGTGCAATGTGTGTGTGTATGTGTGTGTGTGTGTGTGTTTGTGTGTGATAACAGTTATCCTATGCCTCTAAAGTGAACCACATAGTAGGTCAAGGCCATGACATCTCTTTACATCAACTTCAGGTAGCTTTTTTTTTTTTTTTTTGGTTTTTCGAGACAGGGTTTCTGTGTGTAG
>JADRCH010010695.1:0-11128 GCA_019843965.1 Rhynchomys soricoides
TCTCTCTCTCTCTCTCTCTCTCTCTCTCTCTCTCTCTCTCTCTCTCTCTCTCTTTCTCCTCCCTAAGTCCCTCCCATCTGTTCAAGTCTACCTAGAGCCCTACCTCCTTCTCACAGCCTTTCCAATCACTCAATGATGATTTTTACCTCTTGATGATAGACTCAGAAAGACAAAGGCTGGAGCAAGATGTCTACTTCTATGAATGGAGAAAGCATGGAGGGGTGTAAATTCTGCCAAAGTTAGATTTTCAAGTTAGGTCTTCCTCCTCAACCTGACCGTTCATTTGTTTCCATTAGTTTTCTCCATGAGCTACACACTGAAATGTCCCTCTCTCTGAAATGCAGATATCCTTATTTCCTTTCTGAATACTCATCCTGGACCCCTGTCCTGCACGTTTCTGCTCTCTGGTCCCCTGACTAGGCTAAAATCTGATTTTGCTGGTCCAATGTTAATGGTCTACCCAGAACCACAAATATGATTCCCACATGGCTCATAAGGTGCCACCAAATATTATAGGAAAAATCCAAATGCTTTTGAAAGCCCTGCCTTAGCAACTAGACACACACTCTGCAAGGATACCTCTTACAGCCCCTAGAGGTTTTAGACAATAAAATGGTAATGATGCTGATATTACTAACAGAATATAAAACATTTATTGTGCTCTTATTATAACCCAGATTCCATGTCAAAAGGTTTACAAGTGTTACCCATTTAATTTCCACAGCAATCCCCTGCAGTAGTATTATATCCCTATTTTATAATGAGGTTGGACAATAGGAGCCCAGGAGAAAAACTTTAGTGAGATATCTAGTTAATAAACTTTGGTACTGAAATAAAAGGAAATAGCCTCTGTTTTTCCCAGAAATTATCTACGCAGCCCTTAACTTTCTTAATCTTCTTTTTGTTCATTAAGTTTAAAAATCATCAGAATGCAGAAGTGTATTTATTAATCTCACTTAAAGTTTTCAACTTCACTCAAATAAGAAACTTCATGAAGCTCAAAATACAAGAAAACATGTCAACAGACACCTAAGTTGCCTTTAAAATCTTCAGTATGTAGCTTAAGGCTCTAATACTGTAGTAAGATTATTTGCTTGATGGGGAAAGCATATTTATAAGAATGTATATTCCCTTTCCAGCTAATAATCATCAAAATGATATAGAGAGAACATTGTAAAAGCACATGACACTTCAGGGTGGAAAGCATAGCAAAGGTATCTCTGCTTGATAAGAAAGGCATGACTTTCAACAGTTAGGATGCAGTATCAACTACAGAATTAGGTAACTTCTTCCCAGGAAAGGACTGAATTGCCTGTCTATCTACAGCACCCATATCTTTGGCAAATCATAGCCTTCTATATTTGAGAAGGGAAAAGCATTCTTTTTGTTCAGCATGAAGTTTTGGAACACAAATAGATCTAGGACACCAATTAAAGCAACCAATCCAACTGAATCAGCTCTCGTGGTCATCACAGCCATACAGTGAGTGACACTGGCCATCCACTTGATTGTAATAGCAGTTTTTTGTTGTTGTTACTGCTGGTAAGGATTATCGTTTACATATGATTTTGCTTAAGATGAAGTTTTTTCCAGGTACTTCTAGAGACAATGCCAGCAAATCCTGAAAATGTGAACAAGTTATGGTTAAAGTTAGAACAATGAAATAGTCCTAGACTTAAAGTGAATGGTAATGGATGTTCCTAGACTGCATCACTGTGCCAGGGCAATCTCCTTCCAGGATATAAGAGGAAGATAGTAAATATTCAAGTGGCCACACTCTGGACATGGAATCATATGGGGGTGGGGATGAGCTGAGATCTGACCCAGAATGCAGATGTATTTATGTTCATGCTCAAGAAAAGAGGGTAAATATGAGAAACATAAAAAATTCATACCAAGAAAATCTCAGATCTTATTCTCTAAGACTCTACCCACTCAAAACTCACCAATTCAGGTTGCTAGTAAATAAAATCAAATTTTATTTTTAGATATAGCTTTAGCAATGAACCAGAGTATATAGTCAGGGATGGCTTGAAACTGAGTAAGCTGCATTCAGGTCTCTCCTCCATGACTGAAATTTAAAAGATACTTCCATCATCTTTCCAATGTATAGGGCTATCACTGGGCTCACAAAGCAATCATGGCCGCCACAGAGTCACCCACAGGATCCAGAGACTCTGCCACTTATTTCTCTAGCTTCTATTTCCTTAATAATAATAATAAAAGGAATATACAATGTTTTTTTTCTTAAGATTTTTTTTATGTGTATAAGCAGAAACAGTGTCATCCTGGATAGTGAAGTATCTTACCATTCTGTTTTCAAAAAAGAAGAGGGAAAATTAGTATTTGGGACAATAACTATTCTAGTGATTAAATAGCTGGTATTTTGTCATTGCTGGGGCCAGAATCCAAGTTTGGCCAGTGATGAACACCACACTTCTTCCCTGAGGCTTCACTGCCTCTAGAACTTCTGCAGAGGACAAATGAATCACATCAGCTAGCAAAGATGCTTCTCCGAGATTTTTAGAGGAAAATAAGTCATTCTGCAGATCTAGAGTCCATCTCCGTCAACTTTCTCTAGAAAGGGCTTACACCAACCATACTTTCATTGACTATCAAGAGCTGTTTCTGTTAAGTGAAAAGGGCAACCTGGTGCTGACAAGTTTAAAATGTGATGTAACTACAAGGGCGGGATGAGCAGAGGTCCCAAAGAATGTTCTGGAAAAGTAGCAAAATACCATAGATGGTTTCTGTAGCCAAGTCACCCCGGAATGGGGAGTGGGCAATCCAGCAGAAGTAATAAAACAACCAGGGCCATAAAAACAAGAGGAAGAGAAGGAGAAGGAAGAAGAACTGAAGAAGGTAAGGAAGGAGAGAGGGAGGGAGGTAAGGAAGGAAGTGGAAGAAGGAAGAAAGAGGAGGAGAAAGAGAAGGAGTAGAAGGAAAAAGAAAAGGAAGAGGAGGAGGAGAAGAAATGAGAGAGGGAGGGGAGGAGAGAGGAGGGCAGAGAAGTGAAAGAAGGAAAGAAGGAAGGGAGGGAGGGAGGGAAGGAAAGGAAGGCAAAGAAGGAAAGAAGGGGTAAGGGAAGGGAGAGAGGAAGAGAGAGACAGAGACAGACAGACTGACAGACAGACAGAGATTGGCCTAGTTCCTACAGGTGACATTACCTGGAAGGAACACTACAGACTAGAAAGCAGCTTGGATTGCTGGTTAGTTTTCTGTGTCACCTCTGAAGGCAACATGAACCCAAAGATGATATTTCACTCTGAGCTTCCCTGAGCTTCTACCGCTCAATTTACACAAGACAACGCTTTTCTCTGCCTCAGCTACTGTCTGGTTCCCTCATTATCCATAGCAGCTGTGAGCGCCATTCCTCATTACTAAACACTTAGATCCCCAACTTCTCTGACTTGCACTAAGAGTAAGTGAACAACTTCTCTGCAGGAAATGTAACAGGAAGGAATGTTTGTTGGCTGCATTTTCATTTCTAATTGTTACAACTTTACGGGAGCTCTGTGTGCTCTTGCTTTATTGAAAACAGAGCACACTAAGCCAAGTGTTCTATCACAGAGCTACAACCCCTGACTAAACATCAATCTTAGAGTATCGTGTAGATATGTACAGGTACAACCTTCTGTTCATGCACAAAGCTACAAGTTGACTTCGGGTGTCTTTCTCCATCTCTCTTCATCCTGTTTTTTGAGGCAGGGTCTTTTCACTGAAACTGAAGCTCACCTGTTAGCCAGACTGCCTAGCCAGTGAACTCCTAGGATCTGCATTTCTCCACCTTCTCATGCTGGTGTTATAGTCACTATCTTGGTTTCTTTTTCAGTGGTTTTGATTTTTTTTTTTTTAATGCCCTGACAAAGGCAGGGAAGTCATAAAGGCAGGAGCTTGAAAGAACCAGTCACATGACAGTCAGGAGGAAAAAATGATGAATGCTTGCATTTAGGCTGTGCTCAGTGATGGACACAATCAGGTCTTCCCACCTAAATACACACTTGAGAATCTCTCAAATGCATCCCCACAGACCAACTCAATCTAGAAAATTCCTCATTGAGACTTCCTTCCCAGGTGTAAAGTTGACAGTTCAAACTAGACATCACAAGTACACACTGCCATGCCCACATGCCCAGCTCTTCCATGAGTGCTAGGGCTCAGGATCCAGCTTAAGCGGCCAATTACCCACTAATCCATCTCTTCAGTCTCAGAAAGATATTACTTCCCATCACATAAATGTCACTATTTGGTCATGTGTGAAACACCGGACTAAAAGGTAACTTTCTAATCTCTCTCTCTCTCTAAACTTAAATTGTATTGGATATAAAAGTAGGACAAGACAGCCACTCAGTTTTCTACTTTAGAAGTTTTATAGTATTTACTATTTTAAAAGGAATAAGTTGACCAGATACCTAAGAAAATAAGATGTGTGATTTAAATCTCATAATTTAACCAAAGACCAGCCACCTGTCAGCCAAAGCTGACATTTCTATCTATGGACAGGCCTTGGTATTAGGAAAGGCAAAAGGATTTAAGACTAGGAGACTTAAGGCAAAACTATCACGGTCACCTGCATACTTGCCACAAACCCTTAACTGTCAGCATTACTGCATCACCATGCTCTCTTCCAGAAAGTTCAATGGCTTTCCAGATCAAGCCTTCTAGAAGTTTCCTGCATTAATTACTTGTCTCATTGGTATGACCAAAAAAAAAAAAAAAAAAAAAAAAAAGCCAACCTAACAAAGGAAGGCTTTCTTTCAGTGCATAGTTCCAAGGTATACTCCACAACTGTGGAGAAGTCATGATGGCAGAAGCCTGAGGCAGCTATTCATTCTGCATACACAGTCAGGATACAGGAGATGAACAGGGTAGCAGTCGGCTCCCTTCTTTTCATTCAGTCCAGAATTACAGCTCATAAAATGGCACTACCCACATTTAGGGTGGGTCTTCCTATTTCCATCAAACTAATCTGGATAAACTCTCACAGGCATGCTCAGTGGTTTGTCACCTGGGTGATTCTACAGCAGCGGTTCTCAACTTTCCTAATGCTGTGAACTTTTAATACAGTTCCTCACATTGTGGTGACACCACCAACCATAAAATTATTTTTGTTGCCATTTCATAACAGCAATTTTTCTACTGTTATGAATTGTAATGTAAATATCTGCTGTGATACAGGACCTCTGTGAAAGGGTCATTTAACCCCAAAATGGTTGCAACCCACAGGTTGAGAACCTCTGTTCTAGATCATGTCAAGTTGACAATATTAGTCGCCACAGTTCCCCTCTTTCTTGCCTCCCTAAATAACTAATAATTCTTAGCTAAGGGCTCTTCCTAAAGAGCCAGCAATCTGCACTCAGATCAGAATAACTTAAGCATGTTTCCCAAGTCAAATGGCCACATACAGAACCATTTTGTGTTCTAAAAGAGGCAGTTAATCAAAGTCCGGGCACACACTCCCAGTTCCCACTCCTCTTCTGTTCCTCACATAATCCACAACTTGCATAGATGTTGACAGTGACACATACACCTTTCCTTTAGGATGAAAAGACAGTGTGCCATATATTCTACTTCAGCCTGAATCCTGCTTTTTCATAAGTTATATAAGGACAATTTAATGTCCCAAGGCACCTGAGCTCTGTGTGGGTCAGTTACCATGTACTACTTACATATATGGCTTATTTAACTCCAAAATAGTCATCTTTATCTTCATCTTCTAACTGAAGTCTAGCATATTATTAGACTCAGAGACTTCCTATACCCTCCTCAAGGAGTTCACAGATAATAAGCAGTAATTGTCTGTGGCCAGCTTCAGCTCCCTGCTCTTATTTTCTAAGGAAAGATCTACTTAAAAAGCTCTATCCATCATTTCCATGTTGTCCATGATTGCCTTTGTTTTAGTACCAGAGTTAAATTATAGAGACACATAAAGATAAAGGGGAAAACATCACCTGGACCTTCACAGAAAGGTTGGCCAACCCTTGCCAAAAAGCAGAGCCTAACTTTTACTAAGCTACATTCTGGTCATTTTCATAAAGTATGTGTGCCTACAGATTCTCCGGAGATCATAGATTATCTGGATCAATTCTTAATCCAGATAACATCTTGAGATAAATTACTCTCTCCACTGAACTATACTGCCTAGGTAAGTCTCCTCTCTGGGATTCCCCAGCTATGCCATGCAGAGAGCAAGTCAAATCCTATCACACAGCATCACAGAGAAGCACCAGGGCTGGGTAGCTCAAAGCACACCTGTTCCATCTCTTCCCTGCAAGATGGAAGAAGGACACACATACATTCAAGACTCTTGAAATTATGAAGTCTGATCTTGGGCCATAGGCCTGAGTAACCTCAGAGGAGACCTTTGGCGGTGGCCCAGTTGAGCATTCTTGCACCATTCTTAGAATTTACAGTGTTTGGTTTTCATGTTTTTATTTCCATGATTCCTGTCTTGAGCTGGTCAAGTTGTGTTTTGTGGTTCATAAGTCTATTTAGGAAGTTGGCACCTTCATTCATAGAAATATAATGCTTCTTTATTTAGTATGTGAATGGATTTCAAATGTAGAAAAGGACAATTGGAACCAAAGCTATCTTTATAGAAGACCTAAAATGCCTACTGTGAATGTAGAAGTCCTAGAACTTGGAGACCAGTGAGTGGCTATGGTTTTAGCCACTCTCATGAGTTGGAGAGATGGAAATACAGTATTAGACTAACCAGTCTAGAATAGGTATGCATTCTTTAAGTGCCAAAAGTTACCCATCTGACAAAGGCATGTGTTCTCCAGCAACTAAACACATACTCCATGCTACAAACCAGACAGCTACAGGCCTTGGAAACATAACAAAAATAAGAAACTCAAGGATATATTATGTTGAAAAGTGCAATTTTATACCATCCACAAACTTTATAATATACACTCAGATCATGGTAAAAGAAGGATGCTAAAGCTGGAGAGATAATAGATAAGTCAGTAAAGACCTTTTCATGCAAGCATGAAGATCTGAATCCAGTCCCCAGAACCATGTCTAAAAACAAGGCAGCAGGCACTTGTAATCCCAGCACTGAGGAGGCAAGGCAGGAAGATCTTAGGACTGGCTGGCCAGACAGCCTAGCCTAGTTGTCACTGTGAACCCAGATAGGAACCCTCTCTCAAAAACAAGGCAGACAGTGACTAAGGAACAACAACCAAGATGAACTGCTGGGTTCCTCACATGCATCTACACAAATATGCACCACACACATACATACATGCATATACACACATACAAATACACATATACAAGCATACACACATACAAACATACGCACACATGCACATATATGCACACACACTTTTCTTAAAGATGATCTTGTTGCAGCTGGCCTGTAAGATGATTACAGAAATATGTATATGACTAATTTTTGTTTTATTTGAAATTCTTGAGTGACATGGTACTGTGATTGGTTTGTTTGTTTGTTTGTTTGTTTTGAGAAAAGATCTCACATTTAACTCAAACTGCCATGGAACTGGTGTTAAAGCCCAGACTGGCCTTGAACATATAATTATCCTGTCTTAGCTCTCCAAGTGCTGGAGTTTCAGGAACACACCACTGTACCTGCTTTATTGGAGTATGCTTAAAAGTCATTTCTTTCTTTCTTTCTTTCTTTCTTTCTTCTCCTCCTCCTTCTCCTCTTCCTTCTTTTTCTTTTTCTTCCTTTTTTTGAAGATGTATTTATTTTCATTTTATGCATAATGGTATTTTGCCTACATGTATGCCTGTGCACCTCTTTCCTGACAGATACTTCCAGAAGCTACCCATCTGTAGCCTCTGGAAATAGACTGTCAGGCCCCCTGGAACTGAAGTTAAACAGCTGTGAGCCACCATGTAGGTGCTAGAAACTGAACCCAGGTCTTCTTCAAGAGCAGCTAGTGCTTTTAACTACTGAACCATCTTGTCAAGCCCTTTAAATTCATTTCTTATTATCAGACAAAATGTTAAGTTTTATTGGGATAGTTTTCAAACAAAATTTACTTAAAGGGATGACATTTTGGGTGTAGGTAAGTAGGTGACCTGGAAAGGGGAAGTAGGCACAGCCTTTCCAGTCCCCTAGGGCTTCAGGTTACTGCTCAAACAGGCTGCTTCCTGCAAGTACTGTCTCCCATGGGGTCTGAAAGTTAAATCTGGCATAAGGAGTTACCCTATGAGAGAAGAGTGTTAAGTTCTGGCTCTGCCCTGCCTGAGACTGTCCAAGGAGTCATCTTCTGTTAGAGTAACCCTGGCGCAGTGGAATGAAGTCCCACATGTCTGTCCTGGGGAGCTGCGGCTCTGAATGGGACAGCTGACACGCGGGAAGTGGCTGTACATCTTCCCACACAGTCCGACGAGCAGTTGGGGGCTGTGGGAAGCCTCTGCAGGCTCTGCCTGTGGGTGCGGGAGGGGGCCATTCCCAGGGAATGCGCAGCAGCCGTCTCCATGGGTTCTCTAGTCTGGAACACCGCAGTCGCCGCAAGGTGCCGCAGATAGGCTAGCCAGAGCACAGCTGGGGTTCCTGCCGGACAGGATCTCTGCGGCTTTGGGTTCTGGGCTACCTGCTTAGGTTTGGGTGAAAGGGTACCATCTGGGAGTGCTGGGATTCCCTCAGCGAGAGATTAGCCGCAGCTCATTAATCGAGGGCCAGATCCCTCGATTCCCACGGTAGGTCCAGATGAAGAGACATAATTCTAAGACATTTATTTTCATGTGGAGAGTGGCATGAATGGAATTGTACCCCTGCCCCTCTCTTAGTGGGGCAGCAGATATAGTAACTGGGAAGGGGCATGGCTAAGCCTCTAGGTGTCTCATTAACATGGGGATGGCTTGGGGTTGTGTGGCCACACCTCTACCTGGGGAAGGGGGGATGATATATGACCTTGACTGGAGCCAAAAGCCTCCTGGGAGCCTTAGCATGACTTTTCTGGTCCCTTGCAGATACCACAGGGTCTCCCAGAGTTTTAAGCCTGTGCTCAACCGGGTGCCAGACTGCCTGTCACCGATCACTGCCCCACAATCCTCCTTATCTGCTTTAACTCCTGCCAGACATATACTATGCAAGAAATGATCACAAATGTTATCTTATAAACCCAGAGAAACATAGCTCCTAAGTATAGCTGCTGAATAAAACCGTAGCTTACAAATTGAGCAACTCTTGAAAGAGGCAGGAGGAGGAAGTAAAGAAATAGGATATGAATGAGAATCTTAGAAAAGAGAAGATGGAAAATCTGCTTGCACATGGGCAGCTAGACTCCCAGAAAGACAGACAACGCAGAGGAGAAACGTATCTGAAGGCGGTCAGGAAGGATGCTCTGTGGTTAAGAGCACTCAATGCTCCCACAGGAAACCTGTGCTCTTTTTCTAGAATCTACATCAGGCAGTTTATAATTGCTTGAGATACCAACTCCTGGAAACCTGTACTCACATGCACGTACCCACACATAAACACATACACATGATCTAAAATAAATCTTTTGCTTTTTTTTTAAAAGGAATAATAGAGACAATTTCTTGAAAGTATAAGAAAACAAAATAATATTAAAATTCAAAACATATCTAGGATGCCAAATAGGACATATTTGTTAAAAAGTATGCCTCTACATCAATGATTTTCAACCTTCCTAATGCTATGACCCTTGAATACAGTTCTTCATTTCATAATGACCCAAATCATAAAATTATTTTCATTACTACTTTATAACTATTTTTTTGCAACTGTTATGAACCATAATGTAAATATTGAATATATAGGATATCTAGTATGCAACCTCTGTGAAAGGGCCATTTGACCCCCAAAGGAGACACAACCCACAGGCTGAGAACTGCTGCTCTACAGAAGCAAATTAAAGATTTAAAAAGACAAAGCAAAATGCTTTAAAAGCTACTAGAAAGAATAACAGACCACTAACAGAGAAGGCAAGAAACACATCTTGAGCCACCCCTCACGCCTAACACTACATTTTAAAAAAAATCAATGGAGAAAATTTTTAAATTATCAAAGAAAGATATATTTAATACTCAGGTTGTCATTCAAACCTGGAAGCATGATAAAAGGTTTTCAGGCACACAGCTTCCAAAGCTTTACTACAAAACTCTGCCAGCATAAGGACAGATGTATGAGAGATATGGGAAGTAGTAAGGTACCAAATTCCGTAGTGAGGTGTATCACTGCCCAATTTTAAAGGACAAAAGAAAAGACAGATATCTATTATTTGACCAGAAGTGAAATTCTAAATAATATAAGTAACATACAGCCATCTAAGGGCACAAAAGTCTAGGAGTGAATTAAGAACATCTCTTTTAAGGATCATATGAATATTGGTAAGTTCGGAAATTAATGATGCTTTTGGTCACCTGCAAGAATGTGATGGTAAGACCCTACTGCTGAAGGAATTACGGTTTGTCACAGGATATGGAGCAATCAAATAAGTAGGGACTAGAAAGCTTACTTCCTGCTGGTTTTTATAATACTGAAAGACACTGTGCGGGCTGCTAGGGGGTGGGTAATTACCACCTGTCTTACTCAGTTGTGAACCCCGTGAACAACAATAATGAATCAACACAACACCAACCCAACTGTTGAAGCTCTGGGAACACTGAAGAAGAAAAGGTACAAAGATTGTATGAGCCCAAGGACTAAGGAGTCTGCTGCAAGATGTTGGGAAGCTGCACCCAAGAAATCTCAATAATACAGTCATCTAAACCATACCTGAATGATAACTAGCCAGTTGACATGCCAACAGGGAAGGGGGAGTTCTCATGGGGCCCACCCCTTAAATGAAGGTCTACAGGCAATTAATTACTGATGAGAGAAAAAGAATTTGTGTTTCCCAGGGATAATGCCACTAATGAGTTATCCAATACCAAGTGGTAAGCCTAAAAAAACAAACATATGAATAACATTAAATGGACTCAGCAGCTGATATATGTATTTTTACTTGTGCAATGTGTGTGTGTATGTGTGTGTGTGTGTGTGTGTTTGTGTGTGATAACAGTTATCCTATGCCTCTAAAGTGAACCACATAGTAGGTCAAGGCCATGACATCTCTTTACATCAACTTCAGGTAGCTTTTTTTTTTTTTTTTTTGGTTTTTCGAGACAGGGTTTCTGTGTGTAG
>JADRCH010010696.1:5199-42945 GCA_019843965.1 Rhynchomys soricoides
GTGGGTGAATGAATGGATGGATGAGTGGGTGAATGAATGGATGGATGCATGGGTGCATAAATGAATGGATGGAAGCACAGGTGAATGAATTGATGAGTGGGTGGATGGGTGCTCAGGTGGGTGGATGGACTGATGGGTGAGTAGATGCGTGAGTGGATAAATGGATGGATAGGTAGGTGGTGGACATATAGATGAATGGGTAGTTGGTGGGTGGAAGGATAGATGGGTGGAGATAGATGGTTAAAAGGATCGATAGATGACGGGTGGATGGGCAGATGAATGAAAGCATTAGTGGATAGAAGAGTGGATGTGTAGACAGGTGAGTGGATGACAGGTAGACAGATGGTTGAATGAGTGGGTGGATGGTCTGATGGATGGATGGATGGGTGGATGGGTGGATGGACGGATGGACGGATGCATGGATGGATGGATGGATGGGTGGATGAGTGGATGGGTGGATGGATGGATGGATGGATGGATGGATTCATGGATGGATGGATGGATGGATGGATGGATGGGTGGATGGGTGGATGGACGGATGGATGGATGCATGGATGGATGGATGGATGGGTGGATGAGTGGATGGGTGGATGGATGGATGGATGGATGGATTCATGGATGGATGGATGGATGGGTGGGTGGATGGGTGGGTGGATGGATGGATGGATGGATGGATTCATGGATGGATGGATGGATGGATGGATGGATGGATGGATGGGTGGGTGGATGGATGGATGGATTCATGGATGGATGGATGGGTGGGTGGATAGATGGATGGATGGGTGGGTGGATGGGTGGATGGGTGGATGGATGGTTGAATGAGTGGGTGGGTGGTCAGATGGTTGAATGAGTGGATGGGTGGGTGACTAGATGCATAGGTAGGAGAGAGGGTGAACAGATGGCTGATAGCAAACGTAGATCACATGTGCACCCATGCTAAAGAATGCTGGATGGTGGGAGTGGACTAGGAAGGTGACTGCTCATTGGATGGTAAATGTTTAAAAAATAGCATCACTGTGGTTAGTTTAAAAGTGTAGAAGTCCTTCAAACGAGTCAGTTACTAATGTCACCAAATAGCATTATTGAGACCCTGAAACCCGGAGAAGTGGCTTAACCAAGCTGGTAGGGTCAGGTAGTCACTGTGGTAAGTATGGAACCTAGTTCCAAATTCCTTCCCACATATCCTCCTGGGATGTGGGACTTGACTGGACCGGGATTCGAATGGACCAACTGATTTCTGAAGGCGAGAGCCCAGTTTGTGCCTTCATAGTCCAGGTCTGAAGCCATGGCTGCCTTTCCTCTGGCCACAGACATTTCCTGAGTACCTACTGTGTCCCTGATGTCGGATAGACCATGATAGATCAGATTTGGAGTCTTGTGGTCCCCCACTTCAGGGGACACCCCCACATGCGTTTATATAGCACGAGGTTAGAATCAATGCCCCTGAAGACTGTGTTGGGCTGGAAGTCATTGCTCCTGGAGTTTGCCTCTGCATCTCCAGCCTTGTCCACCCCCTGTTTCTGTGTCCTGCAAGTCAAATACTGGCATAGTGCTTCCGGCAGCATCTGTGGGTGGTGATGGATTCAGGCACAGTGGGAATCTCAGAGGATGACCTCCTGAAGAGTCTGTCTTGACTAGGCACAGGGGTGTTGCTAGGCTGTGTCTAAAGGCTGGGCCAGGGAGCCTGGGAGTTGTTTAACTTTGAAAAATAGACCTTCACAGCTCATTAGGTCCCAGCCTCTCGGCCCGGCGCCTCGGGCAGCTTGGGAATGGGAGACGGCAGGGCATGAAATCGCTGAGGTATTTAAAGGCCGATTCTGCATTCTCCACCAGTGGCGTGGTGTCTGTCCGCCGGGCCCCTGGCAGGGCTGTCGTGTCATGCAGAATGGGGTGGGGTGGCTGATAGATTTCTAGAGTGCTTGCTGTATGTGACCTCACTGACCCAGGTGAGACACTCCTGAGTCTTGACCTCAGGTAAGTCAGTTCTTGATTCTGGGCCTCAGTTTACCCATGTCTACCAAAGCCTTTGATCCCCCCTCCCTCTTTTTTTAAAAGGAGTCTTATGTAGCCCAGGCTACCTCAAACTCCTTAAGTACCTTGGGATAGTCTTGAACTCCTTATGTTCCTTCCTCTGCCTTCTGAGTGCTAGAGGACAGGCATTGTTATTACACTGGGTTTATGTGGTGCTGGGAATAGAACCCAGGGCTTCATTGCTTGCTGGGTGAGCACTCTACCAGCTGAGCCCCATTGCTTCCCCACCCTCAGAGGTGGAAACTGGTTATGAGCTGCCCCTTAAGGACCCTGTAGTTTCCCAAGGATATTGTAATCTAGGCTCCCTCCTGCCCCTTGATGCAGGGGACCCCAGGATCTGAATAGCATCAGCCAGCATTCCTGCATGGGCTAGGTTTCCAGGGCTCTCAGCATGGTGAGGGTTGTGAGCACAGGCTGGGCTGCCTGGAGGTTTGAGGTTTCCCTTAGTCTTAGCCATTCATTCATTGTCCGTCCTAGGGGCCAGGAGGAGGGACTGGGCTGGGAGGAGGAGGAGGCTCATTTGCATGGAGCCTCAAAGAGACAGCCAAGAAAAATCAGAGCTAATCATTAGAGGCGGCTGCAGCCACAGGGCTCTAAATTGCATTAGGAGGCTTCTGGTCTTCATTGAAAGTATCAGATGCAAAGGCAGAAGCAGGAAGTGCTGGGCGGGTGACCCGCCTGCCTTCCCGCCCCCGCAGCTGCTTCCTCTGGCTGGAAGCTGGGTGTGTGTGTGTGTGTGTGTGTGTGTGTGTGTGTGTTTCTAGAGCCCTCCCCCCAATGCCTGCTTCTCAACCCCCACAAGCTCCTGTAAGATTTTCTCAGGGCTCTGTGACCTTGGACTAGTTACTTTCCTTCTCTGGGCTTGTTTCCTTAATTAGAAGCTAGAAAGGCTGGTTTCCCGAGTGCCAAAGCTGAAGGAAGTAGGAGTCCAGGAGGGGGTCGGAGACGCTTCAGGCTTCTTCCTTCTGCTCTGTATGGTAGAGCAAAGATGCTTGTGTGGCCCCTCCTTGTCTGCACCATGCAACCTGGACTATTTACTCTGAACCTCAGTTTTGTTGTCTAGGCAATGGGTACAACTCAGTTGGCAGAGTGCCTAGTACAGCATTAACTTGTCATGGTGACACTTGCCTGTCATTCCAGCACTCACACTGTGGAGGAACCCAGGAGGTCACCATGGGCTCTCCTTAGGGGTATATAGAACACCCAGGAAATGATCTAGAAGCAAACTCCCTTCTGGGGAGTCTGGCTTGGAGTAAGTGTGGCTTCTTCCTTGTGGGGTTCCAGAAGCTTCTGGGATGTGACATCCAGCTTTGGAGGTGGTTATGGCTGGAGGGTTTTCTTCTGAATCCAGGGGAGCCTGGCTGTGTAGAAGTGATGTGTCCCTAGGAGGCACCAGGGAAGCCTGTATTCGCCATCCAGGCAGATGCATCAGCATTGGGTGACAAAGCCTGGTAGGGCCCCAGTGGTATGGGCCCAGCTGGCATGTGTGTACCAGGGGAGCCACACACAGGGGAGCTGTGAGGACACACAGCTTCGTGTGCACACACACGTGTGCTAGCAGACCCCATGCAGTGAGTACACATCTGTAGTCATAAGTCACCCCCTAGGGCCGCTACCCTGTATGACCACAGAGAGTCAAATATCCATGAATGTGTGCTTCCCCACTCCTGTGTGCTCACACGCAGCTGTGTGCACCCCGCACTTGCTCCCCCTGCTCGTCCCCATGGCAACCCCAGCAGTGTGTCCTGGTGAGACATAGAGCAGGTGTCATGAGATCTCTGTTGGTGCTGGGGAGTCACAAGGGGGGGGCTTCCCAGAGTGGGCAGGGCCGTCTGGGGTTCTTGGGCAGAGGCTTTGGGTTTAGGAGAACCTTCTGGAAGCCCCTCAGTCTGTGATTCCTACAGGATGATTCACATCCATCTGGACAGGATTTAGTACTTTGTGGTCCTTGGTGACAGATCAGCAGCATGTTAGGGGGGGCTCAGTCCCATTTTCTGGGAAGGTAAACTGAGTCTTGAGGCTGCTGACACTGTGGATCCTCAGGCAGTCCAGGAGGACACGGGTCCTTTACTCTTCCTCTCCCACCTCCATGGAGAGAGAGGAAGGGGCTCTGCCCCTCCCAAACCCCCTTCCCCCTGTTCCAGTCATGGGTAGAGTGGGTGGAGCCTTAAAACCCAGCCTCCCAGTGGTTCAACGCCTTTTTTGCCATTTGGCTGATTGTGGGAGAGCTCTGTCTTGAGACCTATGGCTCAGGCCCTCCCCACCCGCATGTGAAGTCATCCAGCTCCGACTGGCAGGGTTCCCATAGCAACAGCAGTGACGTCACAAAGGCTGGAGGAGGACAGCTGGAGGGAGGTGTGGGGTGAAGCCGGGAGGGGATTCCTGGCTTCTCATGCTCTGACCACTTGTTACCAAGCAGGCACGAGCTGGTGACACTGGGAATAGGTCCTGGATGTTCTCCCACAGCCTTCAGAGGTAGAAAGAGTTAGGGACACCCTCCTGTCCAGGGGCCAAGTCCCTTTGGGAGTGAGGAGGTGGGCGTGAGCCTCAGAAGCACAGATGTCGCGGTCACCTGGCCCGATTAACTAGCTGCTCTTGCTAAACTTGGAGTAACAGCCTTTGAGGGCCTGTGACTGTGCAGGTCACCACCAGCTGTTTTTGTGGGGGCATGGGATCTGTACCTGAGTTTTCTTCCCTCATTTTTATTACGCGTGTGAGTGTGTATGCGCATGCACATGCTTGCACTTGGGCAGAAATATCAATGGTGTCCCTGTGGAGGCCCAGGATTCAGTTTCTCACTCAGTTCTCTCCTTCCATCACACTGGGTCCTGAGATCAAACTCTCAGGCTTGGTGGCAAGTGATTTTACCTGCTAAGCCTTCTCTCCAGCTGCTCCCTCACCATTCAGACAGGGTCTCTTGTAGCCCAGGCTTGCTCAAACTGAAGATAACTTCAGCTTGCTTAGCTGAGGATAACCTTAAACTTCTGATCCTTCTCCCTCTTCCTCCCAAGTGCAGGTGGACTTTATGCGGTGCCAGGGATGGAACACGGGGCTTCATTACATGCTAGGTAAGCACTCTGCCACTGAGCCGCATCCCAGCCTGTACTGGAGTCTCTTGGTCTCTCCTTTAACTTGACTTGATTGGCTAATCTGAACATCCACTGGAACCACTGGGCACCCCCTGCTGGCCGGGGACAAACCAGCTTTCTGCTCTGGCAGAGTTGAGCATAGGCCAGAGCTATGGAAAGGCACAGGCCTGTGGCCCCTTCTCTTCAGGCCTTGATCACTGTTGCTCTGTGCAATAGCCTCCAGACGTGGCCCTGGGAACAGCTGAGAGCACAGTAGAGTCATGAGATGTCCCAGGTTCCGCTTTAGGACCGCTAGCCTGGTGCTGCCAGCATCCCATAATGCTCATGAAGCATTGGTACTCAGCTGACTGAGTGCCTGAATCTTGCTTCCACCACTGTCATTTCCAAGCCAGAGAGGGACCAACCTCTCCCTGGGCTGTACCCTTCACACTCAGATTCCCAGGAGGATGAGTATGTTTGGAAGCACAGGACAAAACATGGATTCCTGACCCAACTGCATAAAGCAAACAGACTCTGCATCTCCCGGCCCTTCCTCTTAAAACTCAGCTGCCTCTGTCTGGACCAATTCACATTCCCAAGCATCTATTTGGAAAATGCTATACTCTTTTGTTTCTTTGAGACTTGGTCTCAGTTTGTAGCCCAGGCTGGCCCCAAACTCATGAACTTCTTGGAAATGCCCCCTAGTGCTGGGATTACAAGCAGAAGCCACCACCCCTGGATTGTATGTGGCTTCTGAGGATTGAACCTGGGTCCTTAGGTTTGTACAGTAACTGAACATTTCCCTAGCCCTGTCAGCACATCTCTTTGGGTCTACCCAGTACCCCATCTAGTACCCCACCCCAGAGGTGACAAAACAGAGCCCATGTATTCCTGGATCTGTAATTATTAAGAACCTACTGTGTGCCATGTGTTGCCTGTGTTGGTTTAGGCACAGAAATGACATCATCCTTCCTGGAACCTCCTTGCATAGTTGTCAGTCAGTATCCTGGGCTATGAACATGTGTAGGCCTCTCTCAGCATCCTGCAGCCACTTGAAAAGGTATTCACTCAGTAGGGGCAGGGACACAAAGTAGAACTCAAAGGCTTTTTTCCCAGAAGCTACCATCCGGTAGGAATGCAGCCTGACATGAGGGGCTTGAAAGCAGGTGGCAGGTGCTGACCCTGGGCAAGTGACTCTCTCTTCCTGATATTCCTCACCTGCCATTTGGCTCTAAAGACAAGATCTGTAGCCATTCCAGGGGCCTGTGCCTGGCATGGCAGCCCTTGGGAAGCAGAGGTAAGAGGGTCTTGAGTTCTGGGCTAGCCTGGGCTACATCATGAGTTCTTATCCCAAACAACAAACAGAAGATGCACCTGGTAGGCTTCAGGTGAGAGAGCTGATAAATCGATAAATGCTTTAGGCTCCCCTAAATCAAGGTTGGCACAGGGGTTCTTAGACGTGAGAAAGGAGGTCCCGTCTGGTAGCTACCTGGACAGGGCTGACATTGTGCCTTCCTGGGAGAGGTGTGTGGAGGGAAACGCTCAAGTTAGCTGGAGGCAACAGAAAGCATTTGACTACCCTCTTGTTCCTGGTGAGCACATACAGACAGGGTGGATACAACTGTCACCATCTCCTCCTGATAATTTGCCCGTGTCTAGATGTGTCTTTTCTTTTACGCCTACATTTGAACATCTCACCTTTTTTTTTTTTTAGTCCATTAAAGACCGAGGGAAACTTAGCTTCGTCTCAGACAAACAAGCAAAATTCCAACCTCATTTCCGTGTCTTTCTAATAAGCACTTCTCAACTGTACAGCTTGCGCACACACAATTCGTCAGGGTAATGCCTTCTCAATCCTCCTGCCTCCCTTCTGTAGCGATTTTTTTTTTCTTCTTCTCCTGCAGTAGCTCCCTCAGAGGGAGACTCTGTCTCAAACTTCCAGGAGCAAATTAACACCACTGGCTTCCTGGCCGGTGCTGCCCTTGGAGCTTTGAGAGAGTGAGGAGGTGGGGTGAGGGGTCCCTGTCATTGCTACCACACAGCAAACTTCCAACAACACGCAAAGTGTTTGTGTCTTCTTGGGCCACACAACGCCGATAAGCACAAGCCTGGCATTGAAATCCGACGCTTGGATGGCTGAGGCAGGAGGATCAAGGAGCTCCAAGCCAGCCTAGGTTCCAGAGTGAGACCTTCTCTCAAAAGGATAAAATATTACCAATTCACGTGGATGCTTTTCTTTAGCCCAGTCTTTGAAGTTAAGTCAATATAAGCCCAGCACAGTGCACTTCTTTAATCCTAGCACTTGCGGTGCAGAGGCAGGTGGATCTCTGTAAGTTTGAGGCAGCCTGGTCTACAAAGCAAGTTCTAGAACAGCCAGGGCTACATAGTGAGACTCTGTCACAAAACCAAAAACCAAAAACCAAAACCAAAACAAAAAACCCAAACCTGATATTAATATATTTTGTTTGGTTTGGGTGTATGCACATTCCTGTGTACATTTGTGGGTTTGTGTGGAAGCAGAGGTTGACTTCAGGTGTGTCCCTCACCCTGTCCACCTGTGTTTTGAGATAGAGCCTCTTCCTGGCCTCGAACCCACCAAGCAGCTTGGATAAGTCTGGGTACCACATTCACTGGAAATGAATGCAATCTTTTCCTGAGTTTAAACTTTGGGTCAGGATTCCTCGTGAAGATCCATTGTCTTCCGCCTTGATTAGTACTCCATAGTCTTCGTTGCAGAAGAATCTATTGTAAGAGCCAATGAGGGCTGTGCAGTTTGACAGTGAGATTCCTTTTAGAAGATATAGATCACATATTTCAAGTTGGTCAAAGGCTTACACAGGCAGGAGATATATTACAAGCAAGACTCTTGCAATACATTTGACTCTAAAGGCAAGATCTGTAGCCATTCAAGGTGGCCCATGTCTGTCATGTCAAGCTCACCATTTAAAGTTTGTCAAAAGCTTGCACGGGCAAGAGATTCATTACATGCAGCTTCATGCCAGAATGCTCCCCAGGCAGTGGACCTTGGTAACCTGCAAGTGCTCCTTGCAGCTTCCTCCCACTGTCAGACAAGCCGATGGAAGCTTGCCCAGCTAGTGGGCGTGTCATGGCGATGGACCAAATATTCATCCTAATCTCCCTGATGTAACCCTGGAACTGAAGTCAGGGGCGGGGCTTCCGACCACTTGTATTTCCTTGTCTGTGAAATGAAAGTCTTTACAGATATCGGTTTCATTTTACAGCTGAGCTTTCTGTGTTTTCTAGATCAGTTTGCTAGATTTCTTTCTGGATTCTGAAAGAATATTCACCTCAGATGACAGAGAGGACAGTGAAAGTGACCTCCTAACATACTGTGTGTGTGGACTGTGCTTTGTTTGTTTTGACTTTTCATTTAGGAGGGTTTGATAGCCCAAGCTGGCCATGGGAATCACGATCCTTCTGTCTGATTCTCTCCAGTCTGGGTCTACAGGTCTGTGCCATCATGCTTACCATAGGACTTATTAACTTATTAATTTACCCACTGGTGATTAAATCTGGAGCTTTATGCACCCTACAGAAGCGCTCTACCACTGAGCCACGCCCCCAGCCCCTCCCTGGGGGATTCTAGGCAGGGGCTCTACCACTGAGCCACGCCCCCAGCCCCTCACTGGGGATTCTAGGCAGGGGCTCTACCACTGAGCCACGTCCCCAGTCCCTCACTGGGGGATTCTAGTCAGGTGCTCTACCACTGAGCCCACACCCCCAGCCTCTCACGGGGGGGGGATTCTAGGCAGGGGCTCTACCACTGAGCCACACCCCCAGTCCCTCACTGGGGGATTCTAGTCAGGGGCTCTACCACTGAGCCACACCCCCAGCCTCTCACTGGGGGATTCTAGGCAGGGGCTCTACCACTGAGCCACGTCTTTTCACTTTTTCTTTTGAGACAAGATTTCACTATTGGCCCAGGTTACCCCTGTGTTCACTCTGTAGCCCAAGCAGTCCCTGAAGCTGTGACTCTCCTGTATCTGTCTCTCAAATGTATGCTTACAGGCCTGTTCTGCTAGACTCAGCATATGGTATATTTTTAAGAGCAGAAATTCCTCATTTTTAAGCAATGATATTTATTAGTTTATAATTGTGTGGGTGGGAAGGAAGTCTCCTCTGTCACCACATTATTAGTGTATTTTCAAACATGCTAACTTACTGTATAAAATAGATCACTGTATCATACGATGTACAGTTCTCTTTCCATGCATTTTGTGGTTCAGAGACTCAGCTATCACGGGCCTCGCTTTCAGTTTTGAATGACTGACTTTATTAATGAACAACGTAGAAGACTAAGTAGTATACAGAAGATACTGAGTGGATGGAGAGAAACAGAGAGAGAGACATAAGAAACAGAGAGATAGAGAGACAGAGAGACAGAGAAAGAGGTGAGAGAGAAAGAAACAGATGTAGAGATACACAGACACACAGAGTCAGAGAGACAGAAACAGAGACACTAAGATAAACATAGATGTGAGACAGACGCCCAGAGACAGACAGATACAGAGGTGAGAGAGACAGAGAAAGAAACAGAGACATAGAAACACATAGGCACACAGAGACAGAGAGACAGACACACAGAGACAGGGAGACACAGAAAGACACAGAGACAGAGAGACACTGAGATAAACAGAGATGGAGAGACAGACACGGACATAGAGAGGCAGACACAGAGACAGAGACACAGAGACAGAGACACAGAGACAGAGACACAGACAGAGAGACACAGACACAGAGAGAGACACAGACACAGAGAGACAGACACAGAGACAGAGAGAGACACGGACACAGAGAGACAGACACAGAGACAAAAAAGTGAGAGAGAAAGGGAGACAGAAAAAGAAACAGAGACATAGAGACACACAGAGACAGTGAGTCAGACACAGAGAGAGACACAGAGACAGAGATAGACACAGAGACAGAGAGACACATAAATAGGCACATAGACAGACAGACACACAGTGACAGAGACACAGAGACACTGACACACATAGAGACACAGAGGCAGAGAAACAGAAACAAGGAGAGATGCAGAAAGACACAAAGACACACAGAGAGGGACAGAGAAACAGGCAGAAACAGAGAGAGAGAGAGAGAGAGAGAGAGAGAGAGAGAGAGAGAGAGAAAGAGAATCATCATCAAATCAAGAGCTATAGAAACCAGCTGGGGAAGTCGAGGCAGCCAGCTGGAGCCATACCTGAGCTTGTCCATGGTTGAGCTTCTGGTTTCTCTTCCCCCACCTCACAGGGTTAACAGTGACTCTGGAAACCGTCACGGTCCATCTGTTCTCCAGGACATGCTCGCTGTTCTTTCTCTCGGGCCATCTTGCCATTCTCTTCCCTCTCAGTCACAGAGTTAGGGGGCAGCCCACCCTCATGCAGACTGATGGACCCCAGTCTCAGAGCCTGCTTCTCAGTGAGCTCAGACAAGACATGATAATCATCAGTGCAATGGACCTGTAAGTCTAGCTCAGCCTGGATGGGTCAGAAGTGAGATGGAGCAAGGGGACTCAAAGTTCAAACTGTTTTGCATTTAGGCACCTGATTGGTGGAGGGCCATCACCTTTCCCTGTTGGTTTGTTATACTTCATCCAAAGGGAGATTACAGATGCGTCTCTAGTGTTCCCTCTGCTCTGTGGGCACATGGGGACACTAGTCTAAACTCGTGTTGATCCTATGTGATGTCAGTCACCCTAGCTCTACAGTCAGTATCCGTACAAACCCCTGTGAACCTTGTTCTCCCGATGTTGTGCCATTCTTGAGCACGCAAATCTTCAAAGCAGCTTGTCAAGGTCTACAAAGAAAAAAATCTGCTGGGATTCTGACTGGAACCCGGTTGAACCTGTAAATCATCTGGAGGAGGTCAATTTAAAATATACATATTCTTTGGGTGTGTGTGTGTATGTATGTATGTATGTGCATCTATGTCTCTCTATGTGTGTCTGTGTATTTATGTGTCTGTAGTGTGTGTGCGTGTATGTGCATCTGTGTGTCTATATGTCCGTGTGTCTATGTGTGTAGGGTGTATGTATCTGTGTATCTCTGTGTGGTGTGTATGCATGTCCGTCTATGTGTCTGTGTTTATATGTGTCATCTGTATGTGTGCACGCACATGTGTGTGTGTGTATGTGTGTGTGTGTGCACACGTGAGTATATGTAGGTGCTCACAGAGTCCAGCAGAAGGTGTCAGTTTTGTGACTGGAGTGGCAAGTGGTTGTGAGCACACAACCCAGGTGCTGGGAGCCTGCCTCAGGTTTTCTGCAAGAGCAGCAAGCTCTTAGCCACCAACCATCCCTCCAGCCCAGATTTTTATCTTATCAATGTTAAATCGCTTTTTTTTGTAAACACGTAGATACCCAATGTAATATATGGATTTTACATCTACCCTCTCAACTACCTATTAATATAACTCACACATAATTTTGGCTTTAACACACATAGTCACACCCTTGGAGAATGACTGGGGTTTTAGTTCTTTTTTTTTTTCTGAATCTTAGAATTTCCATTTCTTTTTCTTGCCTTATTGCAGTGGCTGAAATCACTAGGACAGTGTCAAATAGGCTTTGTTCCTGAGTTCAGGGAAACTTCAGGTTCTCTGTGAGGTGCGCGCTCTGTGGTGGGCCAGGCAGGGTTTCCTTTGCTCCTTGGAGCCAGGACCTCATTATGTAGCTTCGCTGGCTGGAACTCTCCATCTTTCCACCCCAGTCTCCCAGCTGAAGCAAGGCATATTTTAAGGAGCTTTTAATTTGTAGTCAGAAATGATTTTGCAAAAGAGCTTGGTCTTCCCAGTCAACCATAGTCTAATGAGCTTTGCTGGCCTTAACTTAAGTTTTTTTTCTACTTGTTATTTAGATCAATCCTTGTTTGATGAGCACAAATGGAATTTCATATGATTTCATAAAAATATGCATTTCTGGCACCGGAGAGATGGCTCAGCAGCTAAGAGCACTTGCTGCTCTTGAGAAGAACCTGAGGTCAGATCCCAGAACCCACATGGGGTAGCTCACCGTACTGGCTAGGAGTTCAGCTCCAGATGATCTGAGGATCTGATGCTTTCTTCTGGCCTCCTGGGGCACACACACACACACACACACACATACACAGAATAAATCCTTACAAAATGTATTTCCCGGAGGCACGAGGTCGAACATGTACTTGTTAGCAGTCTCTATATTTCTCTTTGAGTCTGATTATTTGCCCATGTGTCCATACATTGTTGGGGCTTCAATGCCAGTGTGGGGTGAGAAGCTAATTGCGGTGCCAAGTTCACCAGGGGGCGGTGCTTCCTTTGTATCTGAGAGTCTCTGGGGTCTGTGCTGAGCAGAGAGAGAGAGAGAGAGAGAGAGAGAGAGAGAGAGAGGAGACTGTGCATACCTAATTACCATTGGAACCATTCTAGCTGCTGCCTCTGCTTGGGTTTAAGTTGAAGGCAAAGAGTTCCGCCTAGCTCAGCCACAGGCTGTGTAACCCTGGCTGGGGCTCAATTTCTTTTCTGCAAAATGGACCTCTGAACTAGGTGTGGTGCTACACACCCATCACCCCAGCCCTTGGGAAGCAAAGGTAGGTGGATGGGGAATTTGAGGCTAGCCTGGACTACAGAGTGAGATCCTGTTTCAAAAAAACCCAAGCAGGGCCTAGGGAGATGGCTCAGCGGGTAAAGTGCTTTGTTGCCCAAACATGAGGACCTGAGTTCAATTCTGCACACCCCCGCACAAAAAGCTGGGCATGGCAGTGCACACTTGTAATCGCAGCATTGGGGAGGAAGAGACAGGAAGATCTCTGGGGCTCGCTAGCCAGCCAGACTATCCGACTAGGTGAAGTTCTAGGTCAATGAGAGACATTATCTCAACAAAACGAAAACAAAAACAAAAACAAAAAAACCAGTTGTGTGCAGTTGCAACCGCTGTCTTGGAACAACAAGACTCCCTCCATCATTTGCTGGCCTTGAAACAAATTATCATAGCCTGGGTGAGGGAACAGGATGGGTCACTTGGCTCCACCATGTCCCCATGAGCTGAGCTCCCAGGGTAAGGTGGGTGGGGGATGGAGACCTGTGCTAGGCAGAAGCATGGTCACACAGGTGGATTCCTGAAATTGGTGTTCTACTCTCCCAGGGTGACCAGGAAGACCTGCCCCTGTAGCCTGGGGGGATGGGCTTGGAATCCTGAGTCTTACTGGTGTCAAAGTCGGGGTGAGGGGGATCAATACCTCCTTCCTTTTTCTTCCCGGTTGGAAGCCATTAGTTCTCAGAGCTGTGCTATGCCCCTATGTCTCACGCCCTGATCTGCAAGTCCAACACTTGGTGGAAGGCAGGGGCTTGAGTAGGTCATCCCTTGTTGGCCTAGGCCACCTGTGCAGCAGGAGAGGTCTGGCAGCTCCACACAGGGAAGGCTCAAGGCCCTTGGTGGCCTGGAGTTACAGTATGGGAGACCTTGTTTGTTCCCATCAGGGTGTTGGTGAAGACGACCTCCCTCCAAACTGCACTGTGATGGGGAGGAGCCAGCTGGAGACATCATGGTCGGAGTCTCCCAGGCTGGTGGGGCACTCTGATAGTGGGGAGAGACACTGTGGGGGATCAAGAGGGCTCAGGGAATAGGGTGAGGATCCCATACCTGGCTGGGGTCATGGGGTCAGGTATTGGTGGGTCATGCCCCTCCCTGCAGGGAACCTGAGGTGTGTGTGGTCTTAGGGACCAGGGTGGGTAGCAGGCGGGCAGTGGCGGGAGGCACAGCTGTGCAGGAGGCCGGACTGCTGGCATCAGCAAGCGCCCCTCCTCCCCCCATGCTAAACAATCACGGGCACAAATATGCAAATGGTATAATTACTGTTATTTGTTTTGCTGATTTAAGTGTTTGAAATGCAAATGTCAACTCTGGGCGCTGTTGGTTTTTCCCACCCCTCTCCCCCGACCATTTGCAAGTCGGATCTGTTAGCCTGCATCCTGGGAACCCTAGGGGTGTCTCCATCTGAGAGACTTGGAGCACAGGACACCACCTGCCCTGGCCAGTGCACTGACCCAGAGATCATGACCTTCCCAAAGGTACCCATCTGTGGATGAACCTCATGTCCTTTTCCCTTAAGCTAGCTGGGAGATCTGGCATCTGAGCCTCAGTTTACGTCCTACGTAATGGGCCTAGGCCCATTGTAACTTGACTGAAGAATCTAGCTGTTTCCCATCGTAGAGTCCCTGGATTTGGTCTGACTCTCTCTTCCTCAGTATCATAGACAATTGTGTTTCCAGAGTGGGTCCTGAGTTCTGATCCTGCAGCCTAGGATGCAGGATGGCTGAGACTCCTAGGTAGGCACAAGTGAGAGAAACTGAGGCACAGCAGTTCAGGGAGACTTACTGAAGACCCACCAGCCAGGGATGTCACCTGAATGCCACCACACATTTGTGAGCCTGCAGGACCTTACCCTGCAGTTGGAATCCATGGGCTCTGTTTCCTAACCTGACTCAAAAGCAGCTCATGCCCAAGCTATCCTCCAGATCTCAGCCAGAAGTGGCCCAGCAGCATGCTTCCCACCGTGTGCCTTCCTCTCTCCAGCTTCTCTGAGTGTGTGTGTGTGTGTGTGTGTGTGTGTCTTCCAGCAGAGCCACCAATCTGTCATCCATGCTGTCTCTGAGACACATGTGAGGAGCCAACCAAAGCCTTTAATCACCTCTGAGCCTGTCAAGATCATGCACTGGAGAGACCCACCACACAGCCATCTCCCAGAGGGCCAGGGAACAGGCCTGAAGCCCTCATTCTGTGTGGAGGTGTGTACACACACATGCATATACCTGTGTGCAGTCACATGTGTATGCCTGAGCTCATGATACATGACAGGCTCCTGGAAGCTGCCTTGACTTGGGTGTGGCAGCCAGAACTAGCTATAAGCATACGGAACTGGCTCAAAGCTCAGTGGGACAGCAAAGCCCTTGTCACCAATCCCCTGACCTCCACTCACATTCTGTGGTGGTGCTGGGGTCAGAGCTCCACCTTAGCTTGGATGGTGGCAAAAACCTTCGATGCCCTGCCCTGAGGTCGGTGTCTTTGGCAGGCCACAGGCCATCCTCAAAACTCAGTTTTCTTTCCTGTCTCAGGCTTGTTGTGGGGCTAACTGGGCACGCATGCCTGCGTCTCCCTTGGGCATCCCTGCATTCAGGCCTCTGCCTGCCAAGCACTGGAAGCTGGGGCTGCCTGGGGTTGACAGGTGGCCCAGAGCAGGGACCTTGACCAGTAATGGAGATGCAGAGTAGATGGTGGCCAGGGCCAGGCCTGGAGGAGGAACATGGCTGTTTTCCCTGGGTTTCCTCTCAGCCCCGGGGCCTTCTGCTATTTTTGTTCCACTTACCTTTACAGAGGCAGGTTCGGTCTTGTTAGCATATTCAAATATGGCCCATTATTATTTGAATTAGTTGTTAAGTAATTAGTTCTAATTGATGAGTGCTCCCCCCCTCACTTCCCTGTGTATTTTTTGGTTATGTACATCTGCTCCTAACCCACAATTTTAGGTAATTACTGCCACTCACTGTCTCTACACACAAGCACACACACACACACACACACACACACACACACACACACACATGCACTCCAGCGACAGGGCGACAGGTTCCTTGTTGTCTTAACACTGCCTGCTAAGCCTGGAGATGCAGTTTGGGGGTGCAGGTACAGACCCAGCTCTGTCGGCCTTCCAGGGGCACAAATATCCCAGAGCCTCCTTGCCACCCCTATAAAGCCCTTTGTTTTCAGGGCCACCTACCACCTACCCCATGATGCACCTCTTCTGAGATGCATGACTCTGGGAGAAGGACCCCAGACTGAATGGAAAGGCTGAGTGACCTGGTAACATTCATGATTCAAGAGAACCTGCATACTTTCTAGGTGCTCAGAGACTAAAGGCCAGTGCATTGGATGGATGGACTGATGGACAGATGGATGGGTAAATGAGAGGTGATGAATGCATGAATGGATGAATGAACAAATGAATGAATGAACAAGTGAATGATGCATGAATGGATGAATGAACAAGCAAATGAATGAATACATGAATGGATGAATGAACAAATGAATGAATGAACAAGTGAATGAATGAATTCATGGATGGATGAATGAACAAGTGAATGAATGAATGCATGAATGGATGAATGAATAAATGAATGAACAAATGCACGAACTACTGACTGTACACATGTATGCATTTGATAGTGATCTTCTAGGTAGATGTAAAGCCTTAGTAGTGGTCACCTTCTCCAAAACTGGTTAGTTCAGCTACAGGTCTGCCCTTGAGCCAAGATTTCTGTCTCTTGACTTAGTTTCCCCAAGTTGTGGTCCATGGCCTGTGCCCTGGGGAGAGAGGAAAGTGCGCAGAGGGGTGATGGTGATCTTTGCCTGGTCAGCCTCTAATGGAGACAGAGGTAGAAAGACACCTTGCTCATGGAGATCGCATGCAGAGGCGCTGTCCCTAGATAACAGAGGCCACAGGGGAAAGCTCAGAACTGAAGGGCAGCCATGGGGTGTCAGGACCACAAAATGGCCGCCGACAGAGCTGGACACTGGTGGGAAAGTGGGGCAAGACTTCAGCCATTGGCAGATGTTTCTGGAACCACCCAAGTGGTTCTACAGATGGTAGAGGTTGGACAAGATGGCGTCGGTGTGTCTTGTTGGGGTAAATGGAGCTTGGATTCCTCGGTTCTGGGCTCTACGCAGGACTGTTAGCTTCCTGCTTTGTCTAGTGGAGCTTGGGGGTAATACCACACATGGCCAGTAGGAGGTGCTGTTGGGATCCAAGGCAGTTCTCTGGAAAGTCTAACTCGTGGGTGGAATTTTCTCCAGAGGTTGCTTGCCTGCTATCTTTGAGCATTGAAGAAGTCTACATTTTGGGTTACAGCATCTGGAAATTTGTGGTATGCTCTCCTGTATCACGTGGAGATGATATGGGCCAGTGTGGTACTTTGCTGGACGTCAGGGGCCACCAGACCTCTCAGGACGATAGCCCTTGGGACAGGTGGTCCAGGAGGCCTCTCAGGGGCCGAGGAGGAGTCAGGGATGGAGGTTCTCTCACAGACCCAGTCTCTGCTATGCCTCACTTTGTACAGAAGAGGGAGCGAACACTTTGACAACACAGACTCTGAGATTCCCCTGTTGTGTTGGCTAAGGGGCATGACTGCAGAGACAGGACAGAGGCCCTGTGCTCGGGAACAATCATGGGTGCTTGTCATGAAGCTAGGCAGGCTTGGCTGTGCTGACCTAAGGCCATTGGCACAGCCAAGAGTGTGGATATTACAGGGGCACGGAGCCTGGTCTCTATTCACATGGTCACTGGCTGTCTTTGGAGTGTCTCTGCTGGGCTTTGGGGAAATCATCTTTCACCCCCAACCTCCATTAAAAAAAAAATCTGTACAGGGCTTCTTGGGTCTCTGTAGCATAGTGTTTGTGGAATGCACAGGTCCTCAGGGGAAAGTAGCTGTTCAAGAAACTGGGAAGAAGACTGCCTGTGCTAACATCTATAAGCAACATCCATGCCTATAGATGTGCCCACTCTTTGCCCTTCTAAGGTTTCCTTTAGGCCCACCCCCTTCCCTTTAGGTCCACCCCCTTTCTTTAGGTCCACCCCTTTTCCTTTAGCCCCACCCCCTTTTCTTTAGGCCCACCCCTTTTCTTCCTTCTTTTTGTGCCCCAGGCTTGACATTTCTCACATTAAAATGCAGCCTCCTGGACCTAGCAGACACAGGCCCTGAATGAATGTTTGTTGAATGAATGGAGGGTGGGACAGTTCCCAGCCAACTACCCAGGAAGGCAGGTGGCAGAGCAGATGGCCTCCAGGCTCCTGCAGGTCTGAAGGAGGCACACATATGCTCCACTAGGGTTTCCTCAGGAAACCAGAGGCGGGACACACTGTTTCCAGTTGCCCGTGTTGAGTTATAATTTTGGAGGTGTTGAGGATGGAACTGAAGGACTCCTGCATACTAGGTCAGCTGTCTACCACTGAGCCGCACCCCAGCCCCTCCCTAGGGGATTCTAGATAGGTGCTCTACCACTGAGCCATGCCCCCAGCCCCTCCCTGGGAAATTCTAGGCAGGGGCTCTACCACTGAGCCACACCCCATCCCCTCCCTGGGAAATTCTAGGTAGGGGCTCTACCACTGAGCCACACCCCATCCCCTCCCTGGGGGAGTCTAGGTAGGGGCTCTACCACTGAGCCACGCCCCCAGCCCCTCACTGGGGGATTCTAGGCAGGGGCTCTCCCACTGAGCCACGCCCCATTCCCTAGATCCCTATGCCTAGTGTTTCAGGCACCACCACATCCCATCTTCTCCGTTCCTGCCTTTCTCTTGTTCCTTGTACAGAGACTTCATCCCAAGAAATCTCTTTCCTGGAAGCCACGACTAAGAGTTCAGAAAGGCCCCTCCATGATCCATAGTCCTTGGCTAGACTCTGTTTCCACAAGCAGGGACTGAGCTTGTCTGGTGTTGTGGTAAGAACAGCCTGCTGAGGTGGAGTCCAGACCCTCTGTGAAGGCCCCTCTCTCTTCTCTGCCTCTGTTTCCTTGTCTGAGAAATGGACGCAGCACCTCTAGTTATCTAGATAACTTCGGCTGACTTTTGTTCAGAGCCAGCAGCAGTCCTGGTGACCCTGCCCTCCCTCCTTATGGCACAGAAGCCCCAACTTTGCCTTGCTTTTTCCAGCACAGAACTGTTATGTGCCCCCAGGGTGACAGGGGCCTGACAGCGGCCATGTTGGCCTGTTGAGCCGCTGTCTAGGGATCGGCAGGAGACAGCGCAGCAAACAGCTCTAGCTAATTAGCAAAAGGTCACGCCAGCTCCTGGAGCCTCTGCTTTTGAAGTCTTGCCATGGGCGGGTAGAGCAGCCTGAAGAAGGCTGGGGTGACCAGACTCCTGCCCCCACCCAGCCCCAAATTGTTCAACCCATGACTCTGAGACTGGCTTTCTAGAAACTCTGGGGCAATCAGGTGGGGTTGGATGAGCCCCTGGACAAGCAGGGCTATGTCTCCAGCAGGCAGCAGGCAGTTGTGACCTTCAGGGCCCTGCCTTCACCTCATCCCCAGAGGTGACTGAATGATCTGAAGACTGGGCAACAGGCCCAGACTCCCCACTCTCATGCCCCTCAGGAACCCCATCTCCTCTGCAGAGACACCCTTTACTGTTTCTCTCTAAATCAATCTGCTTTTTTAAAACTTAAATACATTTATATAAAGGGAAGTTTTATAGCAAGTACACAAATGGAAAACAGGTCTCCCCGGCCATAAATAGAATTCATAATCATAAAAATAAATTCAATGGAAAGAAAACAATGTTATTAAATTCTCATTGGACGCTCTAGCCCCAGGGAGGCTTAGCGCCCAAGGCTTGCTATTGCTTTATTAAAGAGAGAGGGGGTAGGGTGGGAGAGAGAGAGAGAGAGAGAGAGAGAGAGAGAGAATGTTGAGACCTGCTAACTGTGGTCTGAGATTTTGCATCCAACATTCAGAGAATCTGGATTGAGAGCCAGTCCCTAATAAAGCAGTTCAGCATTCTTCTATGCCATGCCAGATAGTGTGTAAAACAGAGGCCTGCACTGGAGGACTGAATCCCGCACAGGGATCCTTCCTCTCTCTTGTGTGAAGAAGGTGGCGATGGGGTACCATCCTGAGAACTAGTCAGTGGTTCCGGTTCCACCTCTGTCCTCATGAGCATTTGTCCTCGTGGTCTTAAGGCGACTGCTGTACCCCCAGCCATTGCATCTGTGTCTCAGGCAGGAAAGAAAGAGAATATAAGAAAGGAAAAGGAATCCTGTAGATGCGTCTGTTTCTTGTTGCCGGGAAGGCAGCTGAGCTCACTCCCCTGTGGACCAGGCCGTTGGCTGGAGCCCACATTTCCCAATGGCTGTGCCCTTGTCCCACCAGCCCAGCATGCCTCGGGGGCATCGCTGTGAGCTCTGTTGGGGCTACGGAGAAGGGGCGGGCCATGATGAAGAAGGGGCTGGAGTGATCATGGAGAGACCTAAGGGGCAGCAGGCTGAGGACGCAGAGGCTTTCGCCCGCTGTGGCTTCTTCAGGGCTGTGGTTTGATGTGGGGAGACACAGCCCAGAGTTGGGGAGCTTCCTGCAGGAGAAGGCAGCATTTTCTTTAGTGCCTTCTTGGTTAGTGCCTTCTTGGTTGTGTCTTGTGCCTGAGGCCTCCCGTCACATTGCCCAAGTGACTCACAGAGCCATGGCTCTAAGGACAGACAGAGAGAGGAGATGGCCTCATCTCTCCAGCCCAGCTATCCACTTGTTGCTCCGAGATCCCAGGCATCTGATGGGCTGCCTGTTCATGAAACACCCAGCAGGCCGCAGGCCCAGACACTGCGCCCAGTGGAAGGTACACACAGTCAGTGTGGGGGCTCCAGGCTCAGTTTCTGAGGTGCACTCCATGGCTGCCATCTCCAGAGCTTCTGTGAGCGCTAGACAGCTTTATCGGGGTGGGCTGTGGAAGGAGGCAGCAAACAGGAAGACCTGGTACGGCAGGGACAAGCTGAGGTGTGAGGATATACTCCCATCTCTCTGTCTCACCCTTCAGATACCTCCATGGTCCTGCTGAGCCTTCTTTCCAGTAATTGGCTCTTCCAAGATTCTTGAGAATGGACAAAAATGATGTAAATAAGATAAATATTTGTATTCCCCCACACAGCAGCCTGGAGGTCAGTGGCCAGGGCAAGTGTCTCTCCCTGCAGCTTCTTTGAGCTGAAGTGGTTGCTTTAGCTCCTACCATTGCATCTGCATCCCAGCTGGGCATGGAGTATATATATATTGAGTGAATGCTGGAAACCTCATCCCTTCTGAGGCTTTGGTACTAATTGTGACTAGTTGCAAGGACATCAGGAAGTGTCACTGGGTGATTCCTGCTTGAGCTTGTGGGTCTGGGTTTGAGAGAGAGAGAAAGAGAGAGAGAGAGAGAGAGAGAGAGAGAGAGAGAGAGAGAGAGAATGAATGTGTCTGTGCGTCTGTGTATGTACACATTTGTGTCTGTGTGTCCATATCCATACAACTTGCTGTAGTCTGTTCTCTCCCATCATGCTGGTCCTGGAAATTGAACTCAGGTTGTGAGACTTGGTAGCAAGCCCCTTTAGTTGCTGAGCCATCCCACCAACCTCAAGTTTAAAGGCTATGAAGAGAATAGAAGTTGGTAGCTGTTTTAGTCGGGGTTTCTATTCCTGCACAAACATCATAACCAAGAAGCAAGTTGGAGAGGAAAGGGTTTATTCGGCTTACACTTCCAATTGCTGTTCATCACCAAAGGAAGTCAGGACTGGAACTCAAGCAGGTCAGGAAGCAGGAGCTGATGCAGAGGCCATGGAGGGATGTTCCTTACTGGCTTCCTTCTCCTGGCTTGCTCAGCCTGCTTTCTTATAGAGCCCAGGACTACCAGCCCAGGGATGGCACCACCCACAATGGGCCCTCCCCCCTGATCACTAATTGAGAAAATGCCTTACAGCTGGATCTCATGGAGGCATTTTCTCAACTGAAACTCCTTTCTCTGTGATAACTCCAGCTTGTATCAAGTTGACACACAAAACCAGCCAGTACAATCGAACCCTTGTCAACTTGACACACAAACACATCACCATTAAGCCTCAACCCTTACTTCCTTATCCATCCCCAAGATCTAAATAAATTTAAAAGTCCCACAGTCTTTGCAAATTCTTATATATTAACATTTCAGTCCATTTTAAATATCCAATCTCTTAAAATTCAAAGTCTTTTAAAAATTCAAAGTCTCTTAACTGTGAGCTCCACTAAAATACTTTCTTTCTTCAAGAGGGAAAAATATCAGGGCATAGTCACAATCAAAAGCAAAATCAAACTCCAACCATCCAATGTCTGGGATCCTCTCACGATCTTCTGGATTCTTCCAAGGGCTTGCTTGAGTCACTTCTCCAGCTCTGCCCTTTGTAGCACACACCTTGTCTTCTAGGCTCCAGATGCCTGTACTCCACTGCTGCTGCTGTTCTTGGTGGTCATCTCATGGTACTGGCTTCTCCAAAAACACTGCTGTCTTCTGCTGTAACTAGGTTTACCAACAGCCTCCCATAGGCCTCACCTCCTTTGCATGGCCCCTTCAGTCCTGGGCCATCAATTGCAACTGAGGCTTCACCTTTACCAATGGCCTTCCGTGGCCTCTCACAGTGCTGAGCCTCTGCTGCTCTTCATGACCCTTTCAAGCCCTCAAAACTAGTACCACCTGGGTGACTCTTGCACATTACCAAGTCCAGCCACAGCACAAGGTACAACCCTGGCTATCTCTGGAACGCAGCCTCTGTGCTTTCAGAAAACACTTCTTAGAAGATATCACCTCAGTGATGCTGGTCTCTTCCCAATTACTGCCAATTTCTTAGCTCCAGCTAACCAGTATCAATAGTCCCAGTAATGCAGTGGTTTTGCTTTAGTAGTTCTGGTATCTTGTTAATCACAGCTGATTTCTTCAGCTCCAGCTAACCAAAACCACAGAATCTTAAATCAAACTAGCAATGGCCCTGATAAGTCTTTAATCTCCCTCTGAAATCTCACAAGCCAGGCCTCCATCTTCTGCACTGTTCTCAACATCATCTTCCAAGCTCCTACAGAACATCCCACAGAGCTCTTAACATCCCAATGACTCTTCTAGCTCAAAGTTCCAAAGTCCTTCCACAGTCCTCCCCAAAACATGGTCAGATTGTCACAGGAATACCCCACTCCTGGTACCAATTTGTCTTAGTCAGGATTTCTGCACAACCATCATGACCAAGAAAGAAGCAAGTTGGGGAGGAAAGGGTTTATTGAGCTTACACTTCCATGCTGCTGTTCATCATCAAAGGAAGTCAGGACTGGAACTCAAGCAGGTCAGGAAGCAGGAGCTGATGCAGAGGCCATGGAGGGATGTAACTTCCTGGCTTGCTTCCCCTGGCTTGCTCAGCCTGCTTATAGAACCCAAGACTACCAGCCCACAGATGGTACCACTCACAAGGGGCCCTCCCCCCTTGATCACTAATTGAGAAAATGCCTTACACCTGAATCTCATGGAGGCATTTTCTCAACTGACGCTCCTTTCTCTGTGATAACTCCAGCCTGTGTCAAGTTGACACAAAACAAGCCAGTACAGTGGCCAACCGGGATTCTTGGATTCTCCATGGATGTCCTGGATCTTGGGACTTAGTGGGAGACAGCAGTCATGAGGCTGTCTTAGGACTCTGTGCAGGGCCATCCCCAAGGCTTTCCATGGTTCCTTCCAGAAAACTCTCTCTTGCTAGAAGTTACCAAACAAGATGAAACTGATATACTTGGAAAGAAACAGCACCGGAGAAAGGAGACCGCGGATTCAGCCAACCATCCACACAGCGTGTTACAGTGGAAGTCTCCTAATCATCATGCTGAATCCATAGGAAGTGCTCTCCGCCAGAGAAGGTTCTATCTGTTCCCTGGTTGTGAGTCCCAGGCCTTATGTGATATTGAAGTTAAGGAGAGAGGTTAGGGAGGCCACTCTGAAGATGAAATGTTTGCCATGCAAGCATGGGGACTGAGTTCAAATTCCACATACATCAAATGCTGTGTCATCTGTCTACACTTCCTGCGCTCCTACAGGGAGATGGGCAGCAGAGACAGGAGACTCCCAAGAAACCCATGGGTTAGCTAGCTGTGCAGGGGAGACAAAGACACCCTGCCTTGAACAAGGCAGAAGGCAAGGACTGACACCTGAGGCTGCTTTCCCACCTCAACATGTGTGTGGTAGCACACATAAGCTCTCCACCACACATGACTGTGCATGCATTCATGCACAGCATACATGTATGCACCCATCCATATTAATAAAGTTAAGGAAAGCCACTTGAGAGTTCCAGCAAAGTCTGAGTTTTGACTTGCTGCTCCATCCCCTTCCCAGGCCACCAGCCCCTCTAAACTTCTCCAAGCCTTGGGGACAGAGCATGGAGAATCAGGGAGTTGTCTCTAGGCCCCATGCCATTCAGAAGGGTTAGCAGATGCCATAGAGAGGGTCAAGATTATAGCTCTCTGTTCTAACCTAATCTGCCTCTGTGTCTCCAGGATAGCCCTTTGCCCTCTCTGGGCCGGCCAAAGCCAGCAATTTCAGGATCTTAGGGCAGAGGCTGAGGTGGGCTGGTGGCTTCTGGGTGGCTGGAGAGACGTGTGACGCTCTGGATGGAGCTAAATAGCTAAGCCCATCTGTAGCCTCAGGTTTCTCTAGAACAGTGGTTCTCACCCTTCCTAACGCTGCCACCCTTTAATACAGTTGCTCATGCTGTGGTGATCCCCAACCATAAAATTATTTTTGCTGCTACTTCATAGCTATAATTTTGCTACTTTTATGAATCATAATGTAGATATCAGTGGTTTTTGATGGTCTTAGGAGGCCCCTTGGGATCAAGACCAAGAACTGCTAAAGGTTAAAGACTCACTGGTCAAGTTAGGGGGTGTCCTGAAAGTTGAACCCACTGTTTTCAGAAGGGGGGTGCACCTCCCGGAACCCATGGTTCTGCGCTGTGCTGCATGGCCAGCTCTGTCCTTCTGCAGCTGAGGGGTGGGATTTGTCCTTACAAAGGCAAAGAGATGGACCGCATGCTGCCCCTTGCTGCCCAGAGACCCTGCAACAATGTGGCATCCCATCCTGGTCCTCGGTGTGAGAGACAATGGCTTGACTCCCGAAGGACCCCTATCCAGAGCTGGACACAGACAGACAACTGATCCCCACTTCTCACTCACCCCAGCAGGACCCCACAAACCGCTCTGTCAACCCACATCCCTCTGAGGTTTAAGGGCCCCCTGACATAGCTGCTCTTGCATACCTCCATGGATGGGGAACTCAGTCCGAAATCACAAGCGGTTTCTTTTCAAAACATTTTAAAAATTATTATAAAATATTCAAGACATCTCAAATATTTAAGGAACCCTTAATAAATATTTCACTAATTATAAAATATTTACTGTGACCATTGTTATAAAGGAATATCACAATGGTTATCCCTCCCAGGTGGCTTCTCACACTCCGGTGGCTTCTCACCACACAGTCGCAGTTCGTCCCTCGTCTCTGCTTGTCTTTCAACTTTAAAATTTTCTTGGGTCTTCAGAAGAGAATTTACCATCCTAATGTCTGGGGAAGGACCCAGCATGGGATCCCTATATAGCTCAGGCTGGCTTCAAACTTGTAATCCTCCTGCCTCAGCCTCTTGTTCCTGAATGCTAGAATCATAGGTGGGTCTTAATCATGTCTATGTATGGTGTGTGTGTGTGTGTGTGTGTGTGTGTGTGTACACACTTGCGTCTGTGTAGATGCACTTGTGTGCATGTGCCTATTTGTGTGTGTGCTCAATTGCATGCATGTGCATATATGTGTGCGCACGTGTATGCGCGCATGCACATGCTTGTGTGCACGTATGTGTGCATATGCGCGTGTATATATATATGTGTGTGTATGCATTTATACATGTGTATGTGCCTATACACATGTGCATATATATGCATTTATGTGTGTGTGCATGCATGGATATGTGCACATGCATGTGTATATATGCGTGTGCATGTGTGTGCGCACACCCACGTGTGTGAACAAGTGTGGAGGCCAGTGGCTGACTGTCCCATGTCCTCAGTCATATCTTTTGAGACAAGGTCTCCTGTTGAGCCTGGAGCTCACTAACTTGCCTGGCCTCTGTCCAAGGATGCTCTTGTATCCGCCCCTCCCCCAGGGGGGCTTTTAACTCAAGTTCTAAGGACCGAGTTCAGAGTCTTATGCTTGTGTGGCACTTATGTAAGATGGCTTGTGTGGCACTTTACCCACTAAGCCATCTCTCCAGCCCCCGGCGTTGAGGACCTTCCCCCACAGCCGCTGGGGCCCCACCGCGCCCCTCCCCCTTCCTTCCTTTTTTAATTCTCTTACGCTTTAACATTTATACTTACCCCAGCCCAGCAAAGGAGACCGCTGCAAATTTCAAAACTTTGACACGAGGGACAGTAACCGAACAGGTGTACTCAGTGGTGTCCTTTTGGCTGTGCGGTTTGCTCCGTTTCATCTCTGTATAGTAATAGTCGGCAGTAGACATGCCCTGCGCTACTTCCTCCCGATTCTCCGCGGACTCCTGGGGTTCCTCTCTGGGCATCCTGAACAATACTAGCCTGTGTATCCTCCCACACCTCCCACTGTGTCATCAGGGATTAGAGTTGGCCTGGGATCTTGGCTCACAGGCACGTGTGTCTTTTCCTGCGGATTTTCATCCGGGAGTGAGGCTGCCCCATTCATCAGGCAAGCTTGGAGAAGTCGGTACTCACCTTCAGGCTGGACCTGTGGTCCTGCACATGCTCTGTGGATTCCAGGTCCCAGGGAACTTTTCCTAGGCAATCCCCTAATTGTTCCCATTACCCATGAGCCTCTCTGTCTTATCCCTAAGGGGTTGCCCATTCACCCTGGATCTCACTCTGTCAGCCTGCAGGCCATGTGACCTCAGGTTCTTTCTAGGCTCTGCTCCTGGCTGCTTGGTTTGAACTCTGACCTCACTGCTGGGCGAACCCAAGCAGGTGAATTAACCTTTACGTTCACCATCTGTAAAATGGGAACAGTCCCTTTAGCCTCACGGGATGTGTAACTTCTCAGAACAGCATCCGTTGTGAGACAGGATGATGTAGATTATACTTCTTCATGTCCTTCAAGGTCTAAACTGAGTCCAGTTGCGTCCCAAGAAGTGTTGGGCCACACTTGAGTGTCTAGTTAGGGTGATTCTTGCTACAGTTGAAACGCCATGACCAAAAAGCAACTTAGAACTGTGAGTGAACTCAACCCTTTCCTTTCCAACTCAGGGCAGGAACCTGGATGCAGGAGCTGATACGGAGGCCTTGGAGGGGTGCTGTTTTTTTGGATATTTTCTTTATCTACATTTCAAATGTTTTCCCCTTTCCAGGTCTTCCCCCTGGATCCCCCTATCCCATTCCCCCTCCCCTGCCTCTATGAGGGTGCCCCCCCACTCCTGTCTTCCCTCCCTGGTATTCCCCTACACTAGGGCACCGAACACCCTCAGGCCCAAGGGCTGCTCTTCCCATTGATGCCCGACAAGGCCATCTTCTGCCACATGTGGGGCTGGAGCCATGGGTCCCTCCATGTATACTCTTTGGTTGGTGGTCCAGTCCCTGTGAGCATGGGTAGATCTGGCTGATTGACACTGTTGCACCCCCATGGGGCTGCAAACCCCTCAGCTCCTTCAGTCCCTTCTCCAACTCCTCCGGCCTGCTTTCTTATAGAACCCAGGACCAGGGATGGCCTCACACACTGTGGTCCGACTCCACGCACATCCATCAACTAATTAAGCAAACACCCTCCAGGCTTGCCTACAGCCTGATCTTCTGGAGGCATTTTCTCCATTGAGGCTCCTTCTGCGATGACTCTTCCTTGTGTCAAGTTGACACAAAACTAGGGAGTACTCAAGCACCATCTCCTCTGATCTGCTCAGTATGTCTCTATGACATCAACGGAGTTTCGTCTTCTGTTTCTCTGTTTCCTGTGGGTGGCAAGGAGCCACCCTTCTCCGCCCACTTGTGAGGCAAGTTTTGTTGCACACGAGGACTTGAGCCACTAATCCAGCTGGAGGGAATATCATCATAGGATTGTCAAGCTTGTCACAGTGTGGTTGACTGGGGACAGAACCCATAGTCTGTTCTGAGACTCATCAGGCCAAACAGAGAGCAAGCTGGGGTCTGGGAGGCTGTCAAGGGTCTCCCAGAGCAGGGGTAGGAAATGACACTGCTCAGCCTCGTAAGGACAGTTGGGTAGCATTGGCAGAAAGAAACTGGGGAATAGGATAGTGGCTTCAGAGAAAGGCTGCCAGCCTTAAAACCTGCCTCAGCCGGCCCTGAGGTCCTAGCAACAGTGTGGGTCTTCCTCAGAGAGCAGAAAGAAGGGTGTGTGTGTGTGTGTGTGTGTGTAACAGAAAGGCTAGGGGGCTCTAGCTGGGAGGTGCCTGGCCTACAAGCTACTGCCTGCAGATGGCAGGTGACAGAGAGGGACTCAGAGACCTCGGCAAATTGGCAGGGAGCCATGGGCCAGGATTAAACCCATAAGGACTTTATCAGGAATCGAGCCTGGCACGACCCTGAGGCTGTGCTCACGCCCTAGTTGGGTGGTTTCCAGGCCCAACTGCGACACCAAATATGGAAGGTTCCCAGATGCCAGGCGGTGGCTGAGCTCCTGCTGTGAGACAGGAAGCAGACTCGCATGTGCAGCATGTGGTGAGGGTTGGGTGCAGTGAGAGTCATGGACTTGGGATGCATGGCTGCGTGTGAAACCACACAAGCATATGCACTGGCCTTAGCAGTTCTCAGGATAGAAAATTCTAGACTTGTGGCTCCCATCACTATCCTGACAACTCCACCCCAGGAGGGTGAGGGAGGACTTTTATTCTGGTGGGGAGATCACCTTAGGCTCTAACAGTGCCAGAAGCTATGAAACTTGGCCAGACTTTCATTCTTTCCAATGAAAGAGGCTGAAGGGAGCAGATGACTCTCAAGGTGTTCATCAGTGGCCAAGGACCCTCCCAGGGATGGCCATGCAGTTCCCGGAGTTCTCACTAGCCCCTGTGGAGGGCTTCTTTCCCACTCTCTGACCTCAAATTCTCCCATCTTCCTGGAGGCTCCAGCTGTACCCCTCCTCAAGTTCCCTAGTTCCCAGATGGCCCCAAAAGGTAGAGCTGCAGGGACCCTGAGCTCTGGGCCCCAGGCCTCCGGAGGAAGCTGTGTCCCTGAGGACTGTGTGTGAGCCTGAGGCCAGGCCCACACACCCATGGCCTGCACGTCCCACCTTGCCAGCCCATTGCCGGGGGTGGGGGTGGGGGGTCAGATGGTGATCAATCCCTCCACATCTGCCGTGCGCCCCAGGCACTAGTCTCCCTTACATCTCTGCACCCCTGTTGGCCCTGCATTCCGGCCCAATACCCTCCCTGTAGCAAACACCATTCTCTGGGTTATTACTTAGCTTTTTGGTTTTTGATTTTTTTTGTTTCTTCAGACTTGCAAAGCAAGCTGTGCAGCTCCATGGAAAGCCACACCCAGCTCCAGCTAGGTGCAGTCCGTGTCACACACACACACTCCCTTTCCCCCCACCATCCCCCTCCCATTACAAGTGATCCTAGGCGCCATCTTGCAGACCACTGCGGCTGCATGAAATCGGTGGGCGAGTGGCTCTCTTAGGAGGCCACTTCATTGTCCACATTTTTAAAGAAGAGAGACAGGTTCTGCAGCTGCCCACTCCGGTGCCCTGTGCAGGATTACACTGGCCCTTTCCCTGTGCCCTGCATGGCCACAGAAACCCTCGATACTGGCTGTCACCATGGCCCTGTGTGCAGTTAGCAACTGGTCCACTCCCAAAATATAAAATGAGAGTTGGAGATGATTTCAAGCGTGCTTGGGGATGGGGAGCGCTTCACTGGGGGGAAGCATGAAGCTGTGAATTTTGGTCCCCAGCACCCATGTAAAAAGCTGGGTGTGGATACACATGCTTATGGGCCCAGCACTGGGGAGGCTGAGACAGGGAGAATCTCAGAGTTCTCTGGCTAGCCAGCCTGTGTAGCTACTGAGAGACTTGTAATGATAGCCTGGGTTGCCTTCGGTCCCTCTCTCTCCCACCTACCTATACATACTCAATAGAAACAACAACAACAACAACAAATGTTGTTTGCAGGTAAGCCTATGGCTGGCAAGTGTCCAAATCAGGAGGCTGAAGGCTCAAGAGCTCGAGGGTCCTGGCTTGTGACAATAGTGCTGCCCAGAGGCCTTGGTCCCCAATCCCTGTAGACGGTCCCTGCCAACTTCTACCTCAGCACCAGGTGTACAGGCTGCTCAGCATGGCTCTGGGGGCTTGGGACTCCCCGAGACAGACGGAGGGAAGCTGGGAGGTGAGGCCCCCACCCACCTTGCCCCTGCCGCTGCTGTAACAAGTGGTCCATCAGCTGTTCCACATCCAGTGATGTGTGAGTCAAGCACTCAGGGAAGGATGTGGTGGCACTGTTAGGTACTGGTGGTACTTGCCCCCCAGTTAGGCACTAAAGGGGCCCTCGGCCTCTATTCCCCAGTTCCTGTGCATACAGCCTACACACAGCAGGATGGCACAGAAGTTGCCTGGTAAGCCCTAGACTGGCCTAGGTTCAAGAGTGCCAAGGTGCCAACAGGAAGTGATGCTGATGTACTCCATAAGCTGCCCTTTCTGGGAGCTCAGACACTGTTCATAGTGTCTGTCTGTCTGCTAAGAGGGATGAGACAGGGTAGAATTAGGTCTTCTATTTCTTCTTTCGTATCTTCAATGGCCCCTGGGGTATGTTGTGGTATCTACATGCCCATGCATAGATGTCCTGAAGAGCAGTCTTGAGGGTCCTGGAGGGGTGTGTGTGTGGATTGGCTCCCAAATATGACTTCACCCAGTTGGGACCTATCTCCCCAAAAGTCCCACCACCACTAACTGCATCTACCAAGAAAGACTCCTTCTGAATACCTAATGTGTTCTCAGAGATCACTGTTTCCTGCCCTACTGTGGGCCAACCCCAGATGTGAAGGTCTATGCTAGTGATGTTCCATCACACTGCCTCAGAGAAAGACTCCAAGCCTCTGAAAGCAGGGGTTCCCTTCTAAGAGGATCAGAGGCTGAGTCTCCAACCACTTAGAGGAGGATGTAGAAAAAGCCACGCACTCCCAGAGTGGCAAAGACACCCCAGAAATGAAACCCCACACCATCCTTGCCCATAAATACCATCAAAATCTCCTTGGGAAGAGCAGACACAGTCTTGGGTCTGAAAAATATTAGAGAGATGATCTGCCTTGATTATACAGGATTCATACAAAGAATTCAGAGATGGCTTTGAGCTAGAGCAGTCTATTAATGTGATATATAATATCAGCCAGTCAGCCAGCATGCTGTGCTAATAAATGACAAAGGGCATTTGACCAAGCCTTGGTGCCAATTTCTGGTTTTAAAGGAACAGCTAAAAATAGATCTGGAAAGGTGCTTTGCTATCAGAGTGAATGATCTGCCTCTGCATGGCAGCCAGGACTGTTCTAAATGAAGGCATGAAAAAAAAAAAATCATTCCCGTTTAAAACCTTTCATAAGAGAAAAGACAGCACCTTTCTGTTTGTACTGTGACGGTAGACATAGCAATAAGACAGGAAAGCGAATTGAACGGCCATCTCTAGGGGAAAAAATTGTAATTATTGGCCATCAGTGTGATTTGAGACCTAAGAGAAGCAACTGGAAAAAATAATTTAATATACGAATTTAATATAAAGGTACAGAGCCAGAGAGAAAACACGTAACACAGATCAATAACTTTCATTTGCGCTAAAGAACAAGTGGTCGGAACAAGTAATGAAATAATTGGTCCCCGCTTGAGACGGGTACAATAAAAACAACAGCGCAGAAGCCCCGAGGAATTTCTAGAAAATTTGACAAGAAAAATTTAGGATCATTATAAAGAGCTCGGTAATGTCTTCCCAATGGGACAGGGAAGGAAAAATAACAAGGCGAAGTGGCTTGCCAGAATATTCCCTGGGAGTTGCTCCAGAATTAATTTACACTTTGAACACAGTCCTTCTGCCCTAGGTGGCCAGTTTTAAAAAGCAGAGAGAATCATCCTTAAGGTTCATCAGGAGGCTGAGGCAGGAGGATTGAGAGTTTCAGGCCAGACTGTGGTACCTAGGGATACATTGTCTTTAACAACAGTTTCCTCCCCCAAAATGAATTTTCAAAGAAAGAAAGAAATGGCGCTGTGGATGTAGCCCAGTTGGTGGAGTGTTTGCCTGGGGCATGAAGTTCTGCTTCCACCCTCAGGACCCTAGAAAAAGAGTGTGTGGTGGTGCCTGCCTGCAATCCCAGCACTTGGGAGACAGAGGCAGGAGGATCATAGCTTGAAGGTTATCCTGGAGTGAGCTTGAGGCCAACCTGAGCTACAAAACATCTTGTCCAAAAATGAAAAAGCAAAATTAAGCAATCAGAGTATATAAAAAAAATTAGTTATAATATGCTTGTCTTCCTGGCAGACATGGTGTTAAACATCTGAAGGACAATGGTGGCCAGTCATAGAGTATGTAGTTTGATGAAAGAAGAGAGAGGCCAGAAGTGTCATGAGGTCGCCTTCTGTCCCATGAGACTGTCTTCTGTCATGGCTGCTGGTACAATTCTTATCATTTGTTTAAGAGAGGGGTGTGTGTGTGTGTGTGTGTGTGTGTGTGTGTCCTTGGCCACAAGCATAGAGGCTGGAGCTCAACCATAGGTATCACTCCTCGGGTACCTATCCACCTTGTTTTTTAAGACAGGATCTCTCGCTCTCCAAGTGCTCACCAATTAGGCAAGGCTGACTGCCCAACCAGCCCCAGGGATTGCCTTGGTTTTACCTTCTCAGCTCTGGGATCATAAGCAAGTGCTACCAGGCCCTGCTTTTTATGTTTGTTCTGGAGGTGAAACTTGAGCCTCTTCCTTGGACAGTAAGCAACTATACTGACTGAGCCATCTTCCCAACCCTACTGGGATCATCTGTGATGATATGGAAATGTCCTGGAGGAAGGTTGGAAACTGAGCTAGGCTGTGGAGTGAGGGAGGGAAAGAGGGAGGGAGAGAGAGTAAGATTGAAGAATCAGAAATCAACCTAAAGGAATAGATTAATCAATACATCTTGTCAGGACCATTTGCTGCTACTTAGGAGGGGGATGGAGTCAATTCTGATCCTTTTTCCACGCAGAGGAAAACATTCCACGTGCAGTGAACACTGATATGAGACCAGGCAAGTGTAAGGCCATCTCCTCTCCGAGTCCAAGCCATGGTGCCCACTCTGCCAAGCTGTGGGAGCCAGGGCTGGGCTCTCAAGCCCAAGGATCTGCTGACAATGAACTCACAGTACTCCTGCTTCAGGCTCCTGGGAGCTGCAATAACAGCCGTGAACCCTCACACTTGGCTCAGGGGCGTCTCCTAGGTGGCTGAAAGTCACTCACTCCCTGGTGCCTGTTGGGGTGGATGTGGTGTGGCCTCTGTGAGATGCCCGGTAGCTATGGGAGCTCCTGAGGGGATAGGGCATTCTGATGGTGGCTATAGTAATAGACACTATCCCACAGAAGCAGGGTGAGCCCCAGGCAGGAGGATAGCTTTCCATACACCAACTCGGAACTCACAGTGTGATGACAAACGGAATATGGGCAGCCATGGGTATGAGGGGAAAGTGTGGGTTCTTTTCCTTCACACACACTCTTGTCACGGCTGTGGACTCTGTGAAGAGGTCATGGGTCCATACCTGGTGGGGGTGTGGCCCACAGAGGGGCAGCAGGAGGCTCAGATACACACCAGTTCCAGCCACGCACGTCTCAATGCCAATGCTGTCAGGATGGATTTCGTGTGTTTTCCTTAATTTCTCTAATTAATGTAATATTGGGAACTAATTGCTCATTAATTAATTGTGTGTGTGTGTGTGTGTGTGTGTGTGTGAGAGAGAGAGAGAGAGAGAGAGAGAGAGAGAGGTGGCTGTTGCAGAGCCCATATCTAGTGCCCTCCCCAGTCCCTTTGTATCATTTTTGAAACAAGGTCTCAAACTCTGAGCTCTCTGATCCAGCTAGATTATGTGGCCAGCATGTGCCCCATCCCCATCTCCAACTCTGTAGCATTGGGATTACATGCACTGTGAGATCTAGCTTTCATGTGGGGCTGGGGATCCAACCCAGGTCCTCACGCTTGCACAGAGGAATCTTACCGGCTGATCCATCTCCTCGGCACCCCGTTGGTGGGCTTTTAGTTCCTGGATAATCGTACCATCTGAAGGCTAGTGTCTTTTACGACCTCTGCTCAAAATGATGCTTCCAGATCTTTAGCGCATGAAAAGTTGCCAAGAATGAGTGCAGATTCAACTGCCAAGGAGCTGATGGCGCAAGGGTCGGCCTGACCCGGTGCGTAGCTTGTGGATGGTCATTGTGTCTGTACCCAGGCCTGGTATGCAGAGTCCAAACACTGAGATCAGACCCATGTTGTCTCCTGGTATCAGACCTACAGTATAACTCCTGGTCTTCCCACCAGGCCAATATCAAGCCCCCAAATAGGATCAGAGTTCTTGAAATCAGGAGAATCAGAAAGGGGCTTTCTGGAACTCAGGAGCTTTCAGAGGTCAGCACAACTCTAGTAGAGAACAGCAGATCACAAACCAGCTTTCTCTCAAAACAACTGGAAAGATTCAGGTCAGACTAAAGATAGAACCTCCTGGCTGCCAGAGTTATGGGGGTGTGTGATGGGACACCCGGACCCACAGTTGTTTTTAAATGAGGCTCTCTGTCTGATGATGGGGACTGTGGCAAAGTTCCTGGAGAGGGTCACACACTGTCATCTTCAGGGACCAGCCTGGCACCTTCCTCCGAAGACGCCTGCCAGAGCTTGAACAGGGAGCCGTTGTGGACTGATTTCTCCGTCCAATGGTGCAACACATCATCTTTTTTAATTTAAAAAGATGCCCGGTGGAAGCTTCAGAGACCATTAAGTGTTTGGGTCCCTAATTAACTTCAGAGCAGCCTGGAGCAGCAAAGGGAGGGAGGAAGGGAGGGAGGAAGGGAGGGCCACAGGGAGTGATCGGGCCCCAGCTCTAGTTGGGAAGGAAACTGCAGACCAGACTCCACTTCCTGCATCTCCAGGCTGAAGCCTCTTGGGAGACGTTCGCTGCTTTGTGCATCTGGCTCCAGCTCCACAGTCCCCTGTGGAAGTTTGGAGTGAGTCAGGAGACTACTTATCTGCAAATTGCCTGCTGAAGTCTTTTGCTGGTCTCAGGTTCCTGGCTGGCTTTCCCTCTCTGAGCTTCTCCCTCTCCCTCCCCCTTCCTCCCTTCCCTCCACCCCTACCCCTCTTTCAGGATGGCTTTGGTATCCAGCAGACACTCAATAAATGTAGATGAGAGGAGTTGTCCTGGCCGCATGCTTAAAAAGTAGATGGGCCAAGACCAGGGGTTCTCCTACAAGGTCATCTGCCATTAGGCAGTCTCCCTGTCACCTTGACCCTCCTTGGTGACCTCTGAGCTCTCAGAGGGAGGAGCATGGTGTGGACAAGTATACTCTCTAGCCTCCAGACCCTGGCCAATTGGAGGACAAGGTCAGGGCCAGTCAATGTCCAGGGTGAGCTGGGCCTGGCCCTGTGGCCAAGTCCCAAGGATTCAGACTGCTGATTCAACCATTCTCAACTCCTGCCCAGGCTGAGCTTGAACTGGTGGGGGTGGGGGTAGGGTACTGGGAGTGTAGGCAAGGTTCAGGCGGCCTTAGTGGGCTGTGAGGAAACCCCCAGAGCTGGAAGTGGTCCCTGGTGCCTTTCCTGTGTGAAGCCAGGCCTGCACATGTGCTTTGTCCATCCACACTGTTTTACAAGGCCTCTCTCCACTGTCTCCTTAGATCAAGGAGTGTCTAGAAAACTGTCCAGAAAGAACAGAGAAAACGCTCAGTACACGTTCTAGAAACCTTAAATAACTAGGCACATGCTTCCTTATCATCAGCCCAGGAGGGAGGGCCAAGCTCATCTCCACTTGACAGAGTGGGAAGCGGAATGAAGCTCAGAGAGGGTCAATAAGTTTCCCAAGGTCACCCAGACAGAGCTTAGCCAAACCAACCTTAGTGCATCAACCTAAGCTGAGGAGCAAGGGAGCAGGCTGGCCCTTGGCTGCTCTTGGCCAGGCTGGGTCCATGCAGCCTCCCAGACCTGCCCATCACAGCCCGCCGGGCTCTGCCGCAGAGCATCACCGGAGAGTGAAAAGTTGTTGATTGATAGCTTTCCACCCATCTCAATGAGTCCCCGCCCTGGCCCTCTGCCTGGGCTGACCCTGGGGGGTGCAGGGTGGGGAGGGAAGTCCGCTCCACTTGGCTCAGCTCCAGCTCTGCCCCGGCCGCACTTCTAGCTCCGTGATCGAAGAGGGAGCCCGTATTTTCAGACACACGTGATCAGTCCTCCTCGTCCACCATGATTATACAAACCGGACCATAAGAAGTGTAAAAGCCTGGAACGCCACACAAATTCATCATCAGTGAAGGGCTGTGGGATTGGGATGACATTACAAACACAGCTCAGTCTGTCATCTCAACTGTGCCCTGGGCTACAGGGGTCCTCCGAGTGTGTGTGTGTGTGTGTGTGTGTGTGCATGTGTGTGCATGTGTGTCTGAGTCTGTGTGTCTGTATGTGTGTGTGCATGTGTGTTTGAGTGTGCATGTCTGTGTAAGTGCGTGTGTCTGCGCACAAGTGTGTCTCTGTGTGTGTATATGTGCATATGTGTGCATGTCTGTGTGTGTGTGCTTGTGTGTGTGTGCTTGTGTGTGTGTGCGTGTGTGTATCTGGATGTGTGCACATGTGTGTCTGTGTCTGTGTGTCTGTATGTGTGTGTGCATGTCTGTGTGGTATGTGTGTCTGTGTGCGTGTATGTGCATATGTGTGTGTCTGTGTGTGCTTGTGTGTGCATATGTGTGTGCCTGTGTGTGTCTGTCTGTGTGTGCATGCGTGTATGTGTGTGTGTGCTTGTGTGTGTGTGTGTGCGTGTGTGTGTCTGGGTGTGTGCACTTGTGTGTCTGTGTCTGTGTGTCTATGTGTGTGTGCAAGTGTCTGTGTGCGCACGCATGTGTGTCTGTGTGTGTGTATGTGCATATGTGTGTCTGTGTGTGTATATGTGCATATGTGTGCATGTGTGTGTCTGTGTGTGCATATGTGTGTGCCTGTGTGTGTGTCTGTCTGTGCACATGTGTGTCTGTCTCTGTATGTGTGTGTCTGTGTTTGTACGTGTGTGTGAGTGTCTGTGTGCATGCGTGTGTCTGTGTGTGTCTGAGTGTGTGTATATGTGCATATGTGTGCATGTGTGTGTTCAAGAGTCATTCCCAGACACCAGGCTCTGGCCTTTTCACCATATGAAGAACCCTGCAGACACCTAAAGAAACTCAGGTGGGGAAACAGGCCTGGGTATTAAAATGAGAGGCTTGGGCAGCGCAGGCTTGACTCCTCACCCTCAGTTTCCCTGCCTTTCGTTTTAAGAGAAGTGATGAGGAGCAGTGAGGGGAAGAACTGGATAGGAACTAAATCCACACATCCCGCCTCTTGTCACCCTGGGTCCTCCCCCAACCCTGCCCTAGAAGCCACCCACTATAGCCTGGGGTACTCTCTGGCACTGCCTGCTGGACTCCTACACAGCTGCTAAGGCCTTCCACCTGCCAGAGTGTGTTCACGGTCTTTGAGGGTCCCCTGCTGTGCTTAAACTCTGTGCCCAGCATCCTCTGCTATGGGGAGAACCAGGCAAAGAGCAGGGTATGGCTGGAAGTTCTTTGGCTGCCCAGCCCTGTCAATCTGTGAGTCAGATGTCTAATGACAGTCCATTAGAAAACTCTGTTCATCCTCTGATCGTTTCTAGGGTATCTTTGGATGCTCCTTCGGCCTATGGTAGATCCTTCTCTCTCCATCCCTCTCTCCCTCCCTCTTTCCCCTTTTCCGTCCTTCCTTTGACTCTTCCTACTATATGTGCACATGTGAGTGCAGATGTGTATGTGTGCATGTTTACCTGCACACGGAGGCCAGAGGTCAACCTCAGGTACTATTTATTCTCTTTCTTTCTTTCTTTCTTTCTTTCTTTCTTTCTTTCTTTCTTTCTTTCTTTCTTTCTTT
>JADRCH010010697.1:5199-42831 GCA_019843965.1 Rhynchomys soricoides
GTGGGTGAATGAATGGATGGATGAGTGGGTGAATGAATGGATGGATGCATGGGTGCATAAATGAATGGATGGAAGCACAGGTGAATGAATTGATGAGTGGGTGGATGGGTGCTCAGGTGGGTGGATGGACTGATGGGTGAGTAGATGCGTGAGTGGATAAATGGATGGATAGGTAGGTGGTGGACATATAGATGAATGGGTAGTTGGTGGGTGGAAGGATAGATGGGTGGAGATAGATGGTTAAAAGGATCGATAGATGACGGGTGGATGGGCAGATGAATGAAAGCATTAGTGGATAGAAGAGTGGATGTGTAGACAGGTGAGTGGATGACAGGTAGACAGATGGTTGAATGAGTGGGTGGATGGTCTGATGGATGGATGGATGGGTGGATGGGTGGATGGACGGATGGATGGATGCATGGATGGATGGATGGATGGGTGGATGAGTGGATGGGTGGATGGATGGATGGATGGATGGATTCATGGATGGATGGATGGATGGGTGGGTGGATGGGTGGGTGGATGGATGGATGGATGGATGGATTCATGGATGGATGGATGGATGGATGGATGGATGGATGGATGGGTGGGTGGATGGATGGATGGATTCATGGATGGATGGATGGGTGGGTGGATAGATGGATGGATGGGTGGGTGGATGGGTGGATGGGTGGATGGATGGTTGAATGAGTGGGTGGGTGGTCAGATGGTTGAATGAGTGGATGGGTGGGTGACTAGATGCATAGGTAGGAGAGAGGGTGAACAGATGGCTGATAGCAAACGTAGATCACATGTGCACCCATGCTAAAGAATGCTGGATGGTGGGAGTGGACTAGGAAGGTGACTGCTCATTGGATGGTAAATGTTTAAAAAATAGCATCACCGTGGTTAGTTTAAAAGTGTAGAAGTCCTTCAAACGAGTCAGTTACTAATGTCACCAAATAGCATTATTGAGACCCTGAAACCCGGAGAAGTGGCTTAACCAAGCTGGTAGGGTCAGGTAGTCACTGTGGTAAGTATGGAACCTAGTTCCAAATTCCTTCCCACATATCCTCCTGGGATGTGGGACTTGACTGGACCGGGATTCGAATGGACCAACTGATTTCTGAAGGCGAGAGCCCAGTTTGTGCCTTCATAGTCCAGGTCTGAAGCCATGGCTGCCTTTCCTCTGGCCACAGACATTTCCTGAGTACCTACTGTGTCCCTGATGTCGGATAGACCATGATAGATCAGATTTGGAGTCTTGTGGTCCCCCACTTCAGGGGACACCCCCACATGCGTTTATATAGCATGAGGTTAGAATCAATGCCCCTGAAGACTGTGTTGGGCTGGAAGTCATTGCTCCTGGAGTTTGCCTCTGCATCTCCAGCCTTGTCCACCCCCTGTTTCTGTGTCCTGCAAGTCAAATACTGGCATAGTGCTTCCGGCAGCATCTGTGGGTGGTGATGGATTCAGGCACAGTGGGAATCTCAGAGGATGACCTCCTGAAGAGTCTGTCTTGACTAGGCACAGGGGTGTTGCTAGGCTGTGTCTAAAGGCTGGGCCAGGGAGCCTGGGAGTTGTTTAACTTTGAAAAATAGACCTTCACAGCTCATTAGGTCCCAGCCTCTCGGCCCGGCACCTCGGGCAGCTTGGGAATGGGAGACGGCAGGGCATGAAATCGCTGAGGTATTTAAAGGCCGATTCTGCATTCTCCACCAGTGGCGTGGTGTCTGTCCGCCGGGCCCCTGGCAGGGCTGTCGTGTCATGCAGAATGGGGTGGGGTGGCTGATAGATTTCTAGAGTGCTTGCTGTATGTGACCTCACTGACCCAGGTGAGACACTCCTGAGTCTTGACCTCAGATAAGTCAGTTCTTGATTCTGGGCCTCAGTTTACCCATGTCTACCAAAGCCTTTGATCCCCCCTCCCTCTTTTTTTAAAAGGAGTCTTATGTAGCCCAGGCTACCTCAAACTCCTTAAGTACCTTGGGATAGTCTTGAACTCCTTATGTTCCTTCCTCTGCCTTCTGAGTGCTAGAGGACAGGCATTGTTATTACACTGGGTTTATGTGGTGCTGGGAATAGAACCCAGGGCTTCATTGCTTGCTGGGTGAGCACTCTACCAGCTGAGCCCCATTGCTTCCCCACCCTCAGAGGTGGAAACTGGTTATGAGCTGCCCCTTAAGGACCCTGTAGTTTCCCAAGGATATTGTAATCTAGGCTCCCTCCTGCCCCTTGATGCAGGGGACCCCAGGATCTGAATAGCATCAGCCAGCATTCCTGCATGGGCTAGGTTTCCAGGGCTCTCAGCATGGTGAGGGTTGTGAGCACAGGCTGGGCTGCCTGGAGGTTTGAGGTTTCCCTTAGTCTTAGCCATTCATTCATTGTCGGTCCTAGGGGCCAGGAGGAGGGACTGGGCTGGGAGGAGGAGGAGGCTCATTTGCATGGAGCCTCAAAGAGACAGCCAAGAAAAATCAGAGCTAATCATTAGAGGCGGCTGCAGCCACAGGGCTCTAAATTGCATTAGGAGGCTTCTGGTCTTCATTGAAAGTATCAGATGCAAAGGCAGAAGCAGGAAGTGCTGGGCGGGTGACCCGCCTGCCTTCCCGCCCCCGCAGCTGCTTCCTCTGGCTGGAAGCTGGGTGTGTGTGTGTGTGTGTGTGTGTGTGTGTGTGTGTTTCTAGAGCCCTCCCCCCAATGCCTGCTTCTCAACCCCCACAAGCTCCTGTAAGATTTTCTCAGGGCTCTGTGACCTTGGACTAGTTACTTTCCTTCTCTGGGCTTGTTTCCTTAATTAGAAGCTAGAAAGGCTGGTTTCCCGAGTGCCAAAGCTGAAGGAAGTAGGAGTCCAGGAGGGGGTCGGAGACGCTTCAGGCTTCTTCCTTCTGCTCTGTATGGTAGAGCAAAGATGCTTGTGTGGCCCCTCCTTGTCTGCACCATGCAACCTGGACTATTTACTCTGAACCTCAGTTTTGTTGTCTAGGCAATGGGTACAGCTCAGTTGGCAGAGTGCCTAGTACAGCATTAACTTGTCATGGTGACACTTGCCTGTCATTCCAGCACTCACACTGTGGAGGAACCCAGGAGGTCACCATGGGCTCTCCTTAGGGGTATATAGAACACCCAGGAAATGATCTAGAAGCAAACTCCCTTCTGGGGAGTCTGGCTTGGAGTAAGTGTGGCTTCTTCCTTGTGGGGTTCCAGAAGCTTCTGGGATGTGACATCCAGCTTTGGAGGTGGTTATGGCTGGAGGGTTTTCTTCTGAATCCAGGGGAGCCTGGCTGTGTAGAAGTGATGTGTCCCTAGGAGGCACCAGGGAAGCCTGTATTCGCCATCCAGGCAGATGCATCAGCATTGGGTGACAAAGCCTGGTAGGGCCCCAGTGGTATGGGCCCAGCCGGCATGTGTGTACCAGGGGAGCCACACACAGGGGAGCTGTGAGGACACACAGCTTCGTGTGCACACACACGTGTGCTAGCAGACCCCATGCAGTGAGTACACATCTGTAGTCATAAGTCACCCCCTAGGGCCGCTACCCTGTATGACCACAGAGAGTCAAATATCCATGAATGTGTGCTTCCCCACTCCTGTGTGCTCACACGCAGCTGTGTGCACCCCGCACTTGCTCCCCCTGCTCGTCCCCATGGCAACCCCAGCAGTGTGTCCTGGTGAGACATAGAGCAGGTGTCATGAGATCTCTGTTGGTGCTGGGGAGTCACAAGGGGGGGGCTTCCCAGAGTGGGCAGGGCCGTCTGGGGTTCTTGGGCAGAGGCTTTGGGTTTAGGAGAACCTTCTGGAAGCCCCTCAGTCTGTGATTCCTACAGGATGATTCACATCCATCTGGACAGGATTTAGTACTTTGTGGTCCTTGGTGACAGATCAGCAGCATGTTAGGGGGGGCTCAGTCCCATTTTCTGGGAAGGTAAACTGAGTCTTGAGGCTGCTGACACTGTGGATCCTCAGGCAGTCCAGGAGGACACGGGTCCTTTACTCTTCCTCTCCCACCTCCATGGAGAGAGAGGAAGGGGCTCTGCCCCTCCCAAACCCCCTTCCCCCTGTTCCAGTCATGGGTAGAGTGGGTGGAGCCTTAAAACCCAGCCTCCCAGTGGTTCAACGCCTTTTTTGCCATTTGGCTGATTGTGGGAGAGCTCTGTCTTGAGACCTATGGCTCAGGCCCTCCCCACCCGCATGTGAAGTCATCCAGCTCCGACTGGCAGGGTTCCCATAGCAACAGCAGTGACGTCACAAAGGCTGGAGGAGGACAGCTGGAGGGAGGTGTGGGGTGAAGCCGGGAGGGGATTCCTGGCTTCTCATGCTCTGACCACTTGTTACCAAGCAGGCACGAGCTGGTGACACTGGGAATAGGTCCTGGATGTTCTCCCACAGCCTTCAGAGGTAGAAAGAGTTAGGGACACCCTCCTGTCCAGGGGCCAAGTCCCTTTGGGAGTGAGGAGGTGGGCGTGAGCCTCAGAAGCACAGATGTCGCGGTCACCTGGCCCGATTAACTAGCTGCTCTTGCTAAACTTGGAGTAACAGCCTTTGAGGGCCTGTGACTGTGCAGGTCACCACCAGCTGTTTTTGTGGGGGCATGGGATCTGTACCTGAGTTTTCTTCCCTCATTTTTATTACGCGTGTGAGTGTGTATGCGCATGCACATGCTTGCACTTGGGCAGAAATATCAATGGTGTCCCTGTGGAGGCCCAGGATTCAGTTTCTCACTCAGTTCTCTCCTTCCATCACACTGGGTCCTGAGATCAAACTCTCAGGCTTGGTGGCAAGTGATTTTACCTGCTGAGCCTTCTCTCCAGCTGCTCCCTCACCATTCAGACAGGGTCTCTTGTAGCCCAGGCTTGCTCAAACTGAAGATAACTTCAGCTTGCTTAGCTGAGGATAACCTTAAACTTCTGATCCTTCTCCCTCTTCCTCCCAAGTGCAGGTGGACTTTATGCGGTGCCAGGGATGGAACACGGGGCTTCATACATGCTAGGTAAGCACTCTGCCACTGAGCCGCATCCCAGCCTGTACTGGAGTCTCTTGGTCTCTCCTTTAACTTGACTTGATTGGCTAATCTGAACATCCACTGGAACCACTGGGCACCCCCTGCTGGCCGGGGACAAACCAGCTTTCTGCTCTGGCAGAGTTGAGCATAGGCCAGAGCTATGGAAAGGCACAGGCCTGTGGCCCCTTCTCTTCAGGCCTTGATCACTGTTGCTCTGTGCAATAGCCTCCAGACGTGGCCCTGGGAACAGCTGAGAGCACAGTAGAGTCATGAGATGTCCCAGGTTCCGCTTTAGGACCGCTAGCCTGGTGCTGCCAGCATCCCATAATGCTCATGAAGCATTGGTACTCAGCTGACTGAGTGCCTGAATCTTGCTTCCACCACTGTCATTTCCAAGCCAGAGAGGGACCAACCTCTCCCTGGGCTGTACCCTTCACACTCAGATTCCCAGGAGGATGAGTATGTTTGGAAGCACAGGACAAAACATGGATTCCTGACCCAACTGCATAAAGCAAACAGACTCTGCATCTCCCGGCCCTTCCTCTTAAAACTCAGCTGCCTCTGTCTGGACCAATTCACATTCCCAAGCATCTATTTGGAAAATGCTATACTCTTTTGTTTCTTTGAGACTTGGTCTCAGTTTGTAGCCCAGGCTGGCCCCAAACTCATGAACTTCCTGGAAATGCCCCCTAGTGCTGGGATTACAAGCAGAAGCCACCACCCCTGGATTGTATGTGGCTTCTGAGGATTGAACCTGGGTCCTTAGGTTTGTACAGTAACTGAACATTTCCCTAGCCCTGTCAGCACATCTCTTTGGGTCTACCCAGTACCCCATCTAGTACCCCACCCCAGAGGTGACAAAACAGAGCCCATGTATTCCTGGATCTGTAATTATTAAGAACCTACTGTGTGCCATGTGTTGCCTGTGTTGGTTTAGGCACAGAAATGACATCATCCTTCCTGGAACCTCCTTGCATAGTTGTCAGTCAGTATCCTGGGCTATGAACATGTGTAGGCCTCTCTCAGCATCCTGCAGCCACTTGAAAAGGTATTCACTCAGTAGGGGCAGGGACACAAAGTAGAACTCAAAGGCTTTTTTCCCAGAAGCTACCATCCGGTAGGAATGCAGCCTGACATGAGGGGCTTGAAAGCAGGTGGCAGGTGCTGACCCTGGGCAAGTGACTCTCTCTTCCTGATATTCCTCACCTGCCATTTGGCTCTAAAGACAAGATCTGTAGCCATTCCAGGGGCCTGTGCCTGGCATGGCAGCCCTTGGGAAGCAGAGGTAAGAGGGTCTTGAGTTCTGGGCTAGCCTGGGCTACATCATGAGTTCTTATCCCAAACAACAAACAGAAGATGCACCTGGTAGGCTTCAGGTGAGAGAGCTGATAAATCGATAAATGCTTTAGGCTCCCCTAAATCAAGGTTGGCACAGGGGTTCTTAGACGTGAGAAAGGAGGTCCCGTCTGGTAGCTACCTGGACAGGGCTGACATTGTGCCTTCCTGGGAGAGGTGTGTGGAGGGAAACGCTCAAGTTAGCTGGAGGCAACAGAAAGCATTTGACTACCCTCTTGTTCCTGGTGAGCACATACAGACAGGGTGGATACAACTGTCACCATCTCCTCCTGATAATTTGCCCGTGTCTAGATGTGTCTTTTCTTTTACGCCTACATTTGAACATCTCACCTTTTTTTTTTTTTAGTCCATTAAAGACTGAGGGAAACTTAGCTTCGTCTCAGACAAACAAGCAAAATTCCAACCTCATTTCCGTGTCTTTCTAATAAGCACTTCTCAACTGTACAGCTTGCGCACACACAATTCGTCAGGGTAATGCCTTCTCAATCCTCCTGCCTCCCTTCTGTAGCGATTTTTTTTTTCTTCTTCTCCTGCAGTAGCTCCCTCAGAGGGAGACTCTGTCTCAAACTTCCAGGAGCAAATTAACACCACTGGCTTCCTGGCCGGTGCTGCCCTTGGAGCTTTGAGAGAGTGAGGAGGTGGGGTGAGGGGTCCCTGTCATTGCTACCACACAGCAAACTTCCAACAACACGCAAAGTGTTTGTGTCTTCTTGGGCCACACAACGCCGATAAGCACAAGCCTGGCATTGAAATCCGACGCTTGGATGGCTGAGGCAGGAGGATCAAGGAGCTCCAAGCCAGCCTAGGTTCCAGAGTGAGACCTTCTCTCAAAAGGATAAAATATTACCAATTCACGTGGATGCTTTTCTTTAGCCCAGTCTTTGAAGTTAAGTCAATATAAGCCCAGCACAGTGCACTTCTTTAATCCTAGCACTTGCGGTGCAGAGGCAGGTGGATCTCTGTAAGTTTGAGGCAGCCTGGTCTACAAAGCAAGTTCTAGAACAGCCAGGGCTACATAGTGAGACTCTGTCACAAAACCAAAAACCAAAAACCAAAACCAAAACAAAAAACCCAAACCTGATATTAATATATTTTGTTTGGTTTGGGTGTATGCACATTCCTGTGTACATTTGTGGGTTTGTGTGGAAGCAGAGGTTGACTTCAGGTGTGTCCCTCACCCTGTCCACCTGTGTTTTGAGATAGAGCCTCTTCCTGGCCTCGAACCCACCAAACAGCTTGGATAAGTCTGGGTACCACATTCACTGGAAATGAATGCAATCTTTTCCTGAGTTTAAACTTTGGGTCAGGATTCCTCGTGAAGATCCATTGTCTTCCGCCTTGATTAGTACTCCATAGTCTTCGTTGCAGAAGAATCTATTGTAAGAGCCAATGAGGGCTGTGCAGTTTGACAGTGAGATTCCTTTTAGAAGATATAGATCACATATTTCAAGTTGGTCAAAGGCTTACACAGGCAGGAGATATATTACAAGCAAGACTCTTGCAATACATTTGACTCTAAAGGCAAGATCTGTAGCCATTCAAGGTGGCCCATGTCTGTCATGTCAAGCTCACCATTTAAAGTTTGTCAAAAGCTTGCACGGGCAAGAGATTCATTACATGCAGCTTCATGCCAGAATGATCCCCAGGCAGTGGACCTTGGTAACCTGCAAGTGCTCCTTGCAGCTTCCTCCCACTGTCAGACAAGCCGATGGAAGCTTGCCCAGCTAGTGGGCGTGTCATGGCGATGGACCAAATATTCATCCTAATCTCCCTGATGTAACCCTGGAACTGAAGTCAGGGGCGGGGCTTCCGACCACTTGTATTTCCTTGTCTGTGAAATGAAAGTCTTTACAGATATCGGTTTCATTTTACAGCTGAGCTTTCTGTGTTTTCTTGATCAGTTTGCTAGATTTCTTTCTGGATTCTGAAAGAATATTCACTTCAGATGACAGAGAGGACAGTGAAAGTGACCTCCTAACATACTGTGTGTGTGGACTGTGCTTTGTTTGTTTTGACTTTTCATTTAGGAGGGTTTGATAGCCCAAGCTGGCCATGGGAATCACGATCCTTCTGTCTGATTCTCTCCAGTCTGGGTCTACAGGTCTGTGCCATCATGCTTACCATAGGACTTATTAACTTATTAATTTACCCACTGGTGATTAAATCTGGAGCTTTATGCACCCTACAGAAGCGCTCTACCACTGAGCCACGCCCCCAGCCCCTCCCTGGGGGATTCTAGGCAGGGGCTCTACCACTGAGCCACGCCCCCAGCCCCTCACTGGGGATTCTAGGCAGGGGCTCTACCACTGAGCCACGTCCCCAGTCCCTCACTGGGGGATTCTAGTCAGGTGCTCTACCACTGAGCCCACACCCCCAGCCTCTCACGGGGGGATTCTAGGCAGGGGCTCTACCACTGAGCCACACCCCCAGTCCCTCACTGGGGGATTCTAGTCAGGGGCTCTACCACTGAGCCACACCCCCAGCCTCTCACTGGGGGATTCTAGGCAGGGGCTCTACCACTGAGCCACGTCTTTTCACTTTTTCTTTTGAGACAAGATTTCACTATTGGCCCAGGTTACCCCTGTGTTCACTCTGTAGCCCAAGCAGTCCCTGAAGCTGTGACTCTCCTGTATCTGTCTCTCAAATGTATGCTTACAGGCCTGTTCTGCTAGACTCAGCATATGGTATATTTTTAAGAGCAGAAATTCCTCATTTTTAAGCAATGATATTTATTAGTTTATAATTGTGTGGGTGGGAAGGAAGTCTCCTCTGTCACCACATTATTAGTGTATTTTCAAACATGCTAACTTACTGTATAAAATAGATCACTGTATCATACGATGTACAGTTCTCTTTCCATGCATTTTGTGGTTCAGAGACTCAGCTATCACGGGCCTCGCTTTCAGTTTTGAATGACTGACTTTATTAATGAACAACGTAGAAGACTAAGTAGTATACAGAAGATACTGAGTGGATGGAGAGAAACAGAGAGAGAGACATAAGAAACAGAGAGATAGAGAGACAGAGAGACAGAGAAAGAGGTGAGAGAGAAAGAAACAGATGTAGAGATACACAGACACACAGAGTCAGAGAGACAGAAACAGAGACACTAAGATAAACATAGATGTGAGACAGACGCCCAGAGACAGACAGATACAGAGGTGAGAGAGACAGAGAAAGAAACAGAGACATAGAAACACATAGGCACACAGAGACAGAGAGACAGACACACAGAGACAGGGAGACACAGAAAGACACAGAGACAGAGAGACACTGAGATAAACAGAGATGGAGAGACAGACACGGACATAGAGAGGCAGACACAGAGACAGAGACACAGAGACAGAGACACAGAGACAGAGACACAGACAGAGAGACACAGACACAGAGAGAGACACAGACACAGAGAGACAGACACAGAGACAGAGAGAGACACGGACACAGAGAGACAGACACAGAGACAAAAAAGTGAGAGAGAAAGGGAGACAGAAAAAGAAACAGAGACATAGAGACACACAGAGACAGTGAGTCAGACACAGAGAGAGACACAGAGACAGAGATAGACACAGAGACAGAGAGACACATAAATAGGCACATAGACAGACAGACACACAGTGACAGAGACACAGAGACACTGACACACATAGAGACACAGAGGCAGAGAAACAGAAACAAGGAGAGATGCAGAAAGACACAAAGACACACAGAGAGGGACAGAGAAACAGGCAGAAACAGAGAGAGAGAGAGAGAGAGAGAGAGAGAGAGAGAGAGAGAGAGAAAGAGAATCATCATCAAATCAAGAGCTATAGAAACCAGCTGGGGAAGTCGAGGCAGCCAGCTGGAGCCATACCTGAGCTTGTCCATGGTTGAGCTTCTGGTTTCTCTTCCCCCACCTCACAGGGTTAACAGTGACTCTGGAAACCGTCACGGTCCATCTGTTCTCCAGGACATGCTCGCTGTTCTTTCTCTCGGGCCATCTTGCCATTCTCTTCCCTCTCAGTCACAGAGTTAGGGGGCAGCCCACCCTCATGCAGACTGATGGACCCCAGTCTCAGAGCCTGCTTCTCAGTGAGCTCAGACAAGACATGATAATCATCAGTGCAATGGACCTGTAAGTCTAGCTCAGCCTGGATGGGTCAGAAGTGAGATGGAGCAAGGGGACTCAAAGTTCAAACTGTTTTGCATTTAGGCACCTGATTGGTGGAGGGCCATCACCTTTCCCTGTTGGTTTGTTATACTTCATCCAAAGGGAGATTACAGATGCGTCTCTAGTGTTCCCTCTGCTCTGTGGGCACATGGGGACACTAGTCTAAACTCGTGTTGATCCTATGTGATGTCAGTCACCCTAGCTCTACAGTCAGTATCCGTACAAACCCCTGTGAACCTTGTTCTCCCGATGTTGTGCCATTCTTGAGCACGCAAATCTTCAAAGCAGCTTGTCAAGGTCTACAAAGAAAAAAATCTGCTGGGATTCTGACTGGAACCCGGTTGAACCTGTAAATCTATCTGGAGGAGGTCAATTTAAAATATACATATTCTTTGGGTGTGTGTGTGTATGTATGTATGTATGTGCATCTATGTCTCTCTATGTGTGTCTGTGTATTTATGTGTCTGTAGTGTGTGTGCGTGTATGTGCATCTGTGTGTCTATATGTCCGTGTGTCTATGTGTGTAGGGTGTATGTATCTGTGTATCTCTGTGTGGTGTGTATGCATGTCCGTCTATGTGTCTGTGTTTATATGTGTCATCTGTATGTGTGCACGCACATGTGTGTGTGTATGTGTGTGTGTGCACACGTGAGTATATGTAGGTGCTCACAGAGTCCAGCAGAAGGTGTCAGTTTTGTGACTGGAGTGGCAAGTGGTTGTGAGCACACAACCCAGGTGCTGGGAGCCTGCCTCAGGTTTTCTGCAAGAGCAGCAAGCTCTTAGCCACCAACCATCCCTCCAGCCCAGATTTTTATCTTATCAATGTTAAATCGCTTTTTTTTGTAAACACGTAGATACCCAATGTAATATATGGATTTTACATCTACCCTCTCAACTACCTATTAATATAACTCACACATAATTTTGGCTTTAACACACATAGTCACACCCTTGGAGAATGACTGGGGTTTTAGTTCTTTTTTTTTTTCTGAATCTTAGAATTTCCATTTCTTTTTCTTGCCTTATTGCAGTGGCTGAAATCACTAGGACAGTGTCAAATAGGCTTTGTTCCTGAGTTCAGGGAAACTTCAGGTTCTCTGTGAGGTGCGCGCTCTGTGGTGGGCCAGGCAGGGTTTCCTTTGCTCCTTGGAGCCAGGACCTCATTATGTAGCTTCGCTGGCTGGAACTCTCCATCTTTCCACCCCAGTCTCCCAGCTGAAGCAAGGCATATTTTAAGGAGCTTTTAATTTGTAGTCAGAAATGATTTTGCAAAAGAGCTTGGTCTTCCCAGTCAACCATAGTCTAATGAGCTTTGCTGGCCTTAACTTAAGTTTTTTTTCTACTTGTTATTTAGATCAATCCTTGTTTGATGAGCACAAATGGAATTTCATATGATTTCATAAAAATATGCATTTCTGGCACCGGAGAGATGGCTCAGCAGCTAAGAGCACTTGCTGCTCTTGAGAAGAACCTGAGGTCAGATCCCAGAACCCACATGGGGTAGCTCACCGTACTGGCTAGGAGTTCAGCTCCAGATGATCTGAGGATCTGATGCTTTCTTCTGGCCTCCTGGGGCACACACACACACACACACACACATACACAGAATAAATCCTTACAAAATGTATTTCCCGGAGGCACGAGGTCGAACATGTACTTGTTAGCAGTCTCTATATTTCTCTTTGAGTCTGATTATTTGCCCATGTGTCCATACATTGTTGGGGCTTCAATGCCAGTGTGGGGTGAGAAGCTAATTGCGGTGCCAAGTTCACCAGGGGGCGGTGCTTCCTTTGTACCTGAGAGTCTCTGGGGTCTGTGCTGAGCAGAGAGAGAGAGAGAGAGAGAGAGAGAGAGAGAGGAGACTGTGCATACCTAATTACCATTGGAACCATTCTAGCTGCTGCCTCTGCTTGGGTTTAAGTTGAAGGCAAAGAGTTCCGCCTAGCTCAGCCACAGGCTGTGTAACCCTGGCTGGGGCTCAATTTCTTTTCTGCAAAATGGACCTCTGAACTAGGTGTGGTGCTACACACCCATCACCCCAGCCCTTGGGAAGCAAAGGTAGGTGGATGGGGAATTTGAGGCTAGCCTGGACTACAGAGTGAGATCCTGTTTCAAAAAAACCCAAGCAGGGCCTAGGGAGATGGCTCAGCGGGTAAAGTGCTTTGTTGCCCAAACATGAGGACCTGAGTTCAATTCTGCACACCCCCGCACAAAAAGCTGGGCATGGCAGTGCACACTTGTAATCGCAGCATTGGGGAGGAAGAGACAGGAAGATCTCTGGGGCTCGCTAGCCAGCCAGACTATCCGACTAGGTGAAGTTCTAGGTCAATGAGAGACATTATCTCAACAAAACGAAAACAAAAACAAAAACAAAAAAACCAGTTGTGTGCAGTTGCAACCGCTGTCTTGGAACAACAAGACTCCCTCCATCATTTGCTGGCCTTGAAACAAATTATCATAGCCTGGGTGAGGGAACAGGATGGGTCACTTGGCTCCACCATGTCCCCATGAGCTGAGCTCCCAGGGTAAGGTGGGTGGGGGATGGAGACCTGTGCTAGGCAGAAGCATGGTCACACAGGTGGATTCCTGAAATTGGTGTTCTACTCTCCCAGGGTGACCAGGAAGACCTGCCCCTGTAGCCTGGGGGGATGGGCTTGGAATCCTGAGTCTTACTGGTGTCAAAGTCGGGGTGAGGGGGATCAATACCTCCTTCCTTTTTCTTCCCGGTTGGAAGCCATTAGTTCTCAGAGCTGTGCTATGCCCCTATGTCTCACGCCCTGATCTGCAAGTCCAACACTTGGTGGAAGGCAGGGGCTTGAGTAGGTCATCCCTTGTTGGCCTAGGCCACCTGTGCAGCAGGAGAGGTCTGGCAGCTCCACACAGGGAAGGCTCAAGGCCCTTGGTGGCCTGGAGTTACAGTATGGGAGACCTTGTTTGTTCCCATCAGGGTGTTGGTGAAGACGACCTCCCTCCAAACTGCACTGTGATGGGGAGGAGCCAGCTGGAGACATCATGGTCGGAGTCTCCCAGGCTGGTGGGGCACTCTGATAGTGGGGAGAGACACTGTGGGGGATCAAGAGGGCTCAGGGAATAGGGTGAGGATCCCATACCTGGCTGGGGTCATGGGGTCAGGTATTGGTGGGTCATGCCCCTCCCTGCAGGGAACCTGAGGTGTGTGTGGTCTTAGGGACCAGGGTGGGTAGCAGGCGGGCAGTGGCGGGAGGCACAGCTGTGCAGGAGGCCGGACTGCTGGCATCAGCAAGCGCCCCTCCTCCCCCCATGCTAAACAATCACGGGCACAAATATGCAAATGGTATAATTACTGTTATTTGTTTTGCTGATTTAAGTGTTTGAAATGCAAATGTCAACTCTGGGCGCTGTTGGTTTTTCCCACCCCTCTCCCCCGACCATTTGCAAGTCGGATCTGTTAGCCTGCATCCTGGGAACCCTAGGGGTGTCTCCATCTGAGAGACTTGGAGCACAGGACACCACCTGCCCTGGCCAGTGCACTGACCCAGAGATCATGACCTTCCCAAAGGTACCCATCTGTGGATGAACCTCATGTCCTTTTCCCTTAAGCTAGCTGGGAGATCTGGCATCTGAGCCTCAGTTTACGTCCTACGTAATGGGCCTAGGCCCATTGTAACTTGACTGAAGAATCTAGCTGTTTCCCATCGTAGAGTCCCTGGATTTGGTCTGACTCTCTCTTCCTCAGTATCATAGACAATTGTGTTTCCAGAGTGGGTCCTGAGTTCTGATCCTGCAGCCTAGGATGCAGGATGGCTGAGACTCCTAGGTAGGCACAAGTGAGAGAAACTGAGGCACAGCAGTTCAGGGAGACTTACTGAAGACCCACCAGCCAGGGATGTCACCTGAATGCCACCACACATTTGTGAGCCTGCAGGACCTTACCCTGCAGTTGGAATCCATGGGCTCTGTTTCCTAACCTGACTCAAAAGCAGCTCATGCCCAAGCTATCCTCCAGATCTCAGCCAGAAGTGGCCCAGCAGCATGCTTCCCACCGTGTGCCTTCCTCTCTCCAGCTTCTCTGAGTGTGTGTGTGTGTGTGTGTGTCTTCCAGCAGAGCCACCAATCTGTCATCCATGCTGTCTCTGAGACACATGTGAGGAGCCAACCAAAGCCTTTAATCACCTCTGAGCCTGTCAAGATCATGCACTGGAGAGACCCACCACACAGCCATCTCCCAGAGGGCCAGGGAACAGGCCTGAAGCCCTCATTCTGTGTGGAGGTGTGTACACACACATGCATATACCTGTGTGCAGTCACATGTGTATGCCTGAGCTCATGATACATGACAGGCTCCTGGAAGCTACCTTGACTTGGGTGTGGCAGCCAGAACTAGCTATAAGCATACGGAACTGGCTCAAAGCTCAGTGGGACAGCAAAGCCCTTGTCACCAATCCCCTGACCTCCACTCACATTCTGTGGTGGTGCTGGGGTCAGAGCTCCACCTTAGCTTGGATGGTGGCAAAAACCTTCGATGCCCTGCCCTGAGGTCGGTGTCTTTGGCAGGCCACAGGCCATCCTCAAAACTCAGTTTTCTTTCCTGTCTCAGGCTTGTTGTGGGGCTAACTGGGCACGCATGCCTGCGTCTCCCTTGGGCATCCCTGCATTCAGGCCTCTGCCTGCCAAGCACTGGAAGCTGGGGCTGCCTGGGGTTGACAGGTGGCCCAGAGCAGGGACCTTGACCAGTAATGGAGATGCAGAGTAGATGGTGGCCAGGGCCAGGCCTGGAGGAGGAACATGGCTGTTTTCCCTGGGTTTCCTCTCAGCCCCGGGGCCTTCTGCTATTTTTGTTCCACTTACCTTTACAGAGGCAGGTTCGGTCTTGTTAGCATATTCAAATATGGCCCATTATTATTTGAATTAGTTGTTAAGTAATTAGTTCTAATTGATGAGTGCTCCCCCCCTCACTTCCCTGTGTATTTTTTGGTTATGTACATCTGCTCCTAACCCACAATTTTAGGTAATTACTGCCACTCACTGTCTCTACACACAAGCACACACACACACACACACACACACACACACACACACACATGCACTCCAGCGACAGGGCGACAGGTTCCTTGTTGTCTTAACACTGCCTGCTAAGCCTGGAGATGCAGTTTGGGGGTGCAGGTACAGACCCAGCTCTGTCGGCCTTCCAGGGGCACAAATATCCCAGAGCCTCCTTGCCACCCCTATAAAGCCCTTTGTTTTCAGGGCCACCTACCACCTACCCCATGATGCACCTCTTCTGAGATGCATGACTCTGGGAGAAGGACCCCAGACTGAATGGAAAGGCTGAGTGACCTGGTAACATTCATGATTCAAGAGAACCTGCATACTTTCTAGGTGCTCAGAGACTAAAGGCCAGTGCATTGGATGGATGGACTGATGGACAGATGGATGGGTAAATGAGAGGTGATGAATGCATGAATGGATGAATGAACAAATGAATGAATGAACAAGTGAATGATGCATGAATGGATGAATGAACAAGCAAATGAATGAATACATGAATGGATGAATGAACAAATGAATGAATGAACAAGTGAATGAATGAATTCATGGATGGATGAATGAACAAGTGAATGAATGAATGCATGAATGGATGAATGAATAAATGAATGAACAAATGCACGAACTACTGACTGTACACATGTATGCATTTGATAGTGATCTTCTAGGTAGATGTAAAGCCTTAGTAGTGGTCACCTTCTCCAAAACTGGTTAGTTCAGCTACAGGTCTGCCCTTGAGCCAAGATTTCTGTCTCTTGACTTAGTTTCCCCAAGTTGTGGTCCATGGCCTGTGCCCTGGGGAGAGAGGAAAGTGCGCAGAGGGGTGATGGTGATCTTTGCCTGGTCAGCCTCTAATGGAGACAGAGGTAGAAAGACACCTTGCTCATGGAGATCGCATGCAGAGGCGCTGTCCCTAGATAACAGAGGCCACAGGGGAAAGCTCAGAACTGAAGGGCAGCCATGGGGTGTCAGGACCACAAAATGGCCGCCGACAGAGCTGGACACTGGTGGGAAAGTGGGGCAAGACTTCAGCCATTGGCAGATGTTTCTGGAACCACCCAAGTGGTTCTACAGATGGTAGAGGTTGGACAAGATGGCGTCGGTGTGTCTTGTTGGGGTAAATGGAGCTTGGATTCCTCGGTTCTGGGCTCTACGCAGGACTGTTAGCTTCCTGCTTTGTCTAGTGGAGCTTGGGGGTAATACCACACATGGCCAGTAGGAGGTGCTGTTGGGATCCAAGGCAGTTCTCTGGAAAGTCTAACTCGTGGGTGGAATTTTCTCCAGAGGTTGCTTGCCTGCTATCTTTGAGCATTGAAGAAGTCTACATTTTGGGTTACAGCATCTGGAAATTTGTGGTATGCTCTCCTGTATCACGTGGAGATGATATGGGCCAGTGTGGTACTTTGCTGGACGTCAGGGGCCACCAGACCTCTCAGGACGATAGCCCTTGGGACAGGTGGTCCAGGAGGCCTCTCAGGGGCCGAGGAGGAGTCAGGGATGGAGGTTCTCTCACAGACCCAGTCTCTGCTATGCCTCACTTTGTACAGAAGAGGGAGCGAACACTTTGACAACACAGACTCTGAGATTCCCCTGTTGTGTTGGCTAAGGGGCATGACTGCAGAGACAGGACAGAGGCCCTGTGCTCGGGAACAATCATGGGTGCTTGTCATGAAGCTAGGCAGGCTTGGCTGTGCTGACCTAAGGCCATTGGCACAGCCAAGAGTGTGGATATTACAGGGGCACGGAGCCTGGTCTCTATTCACATGGTCACTGGCTGTCTTTGGAGTGTCTCTGCTGGGCTTTGGGGAAATCATCTTTCACCCCCAACCTCCATTAAAAAAAAAATCTGTACAGGGCTTCTTGGGTCTCTGTAGCATAGTGTTTGTGGAATGCACAGGTCCTCAGGGGAAAATAGCTGTTCAAGAAACTGGGAAGAAGACTGCCTGTGCTAACATCTATAAGCAACATCCATGCCTATAGATGTGCCCACTCTTTGCCCTTCTAAGGTTTCCTTTAGGCCCACCCCCTTCCCTTTAGGTCCACCCCCTTTCTTTAGGTCCACCCCTTTCTTTAGGTCCACCCCCTTTCTTTAGGCCCACCCCTTTTCCTTTAGCCCCACCCCCTTTTCTTTAGGCCCACCCCTTTTCTTCCTTCTTTTTGTGCCCCAGGCTTGACATTTCTCACATTAAAATGCAGCCTCCTGGACCTAGCAGACACAGGCCCTGAATGAATGTTTGTTGAATGAATGGAGGGTGGGACAGTTCCCAGCCAACTACCCAGGAAGGCAGGTGGCAGAGCAGATGGCCTCCAGGCTCCTGCAGGTCTGAAGGAGGCACACATATGCTCCACTAGGGTTTCCTCAGGAAACCAGAGGCGGGACACACTGTTTCCAGTTGCCCGTGTTGAGTTATAATTTTGGAGGTGTTGAGGATGGAACTGAAGGACTCCTGCATACTAGGTCAGCTGTCTACCACTGAGCCGCACCCCAGCCCCTCCCTAGGGGATTCTAGATAGGTGCTCTACCACTGAGCCATGCCCCCAGCCCCTCCCTGGGAAATTCTAGGCAGGGGCTCTACCACTGAGCCACACCCCATCCCCTCCCTGGGAAATTCTAGGTAGGGGCTCTACCACTGAGCCACACCCCATCCCCTCCCTGGGGGAGTCTAGGTAGGGGCTCTACCACTGAGCCACGCCCCCAGCCCCTCACTGGGGGATTCTAGGCAGGGGCTCTCCCACTGAGCCACGCCCCATTCCCTAGATCCCTATGCCTAGTGTTTCAGGCACCACCACATCCCATCTTCTCCGTTCCTGCCTTTCTCTTGTTCCTTGTACAGAGACTTCATCCCAAGAAATCTCTTTCCTGGAAGCCACGACTAAGAGTTCAGAAAGGCCCCTCCATGATCCATAGTCCTTGGCTAGACTCTGTTTCCACAAGCAGGGACTGAGCTTGTCTGGTGTTGTGGTAAGAACAGCCTGCTGAGGTGGAGTCCAGACCCTCTGTGAAGGCCCCTCTCTCTTCTCTGCCTCTGTTTCCTTGTCTGAGAAATGGACGCAGCACCTCTAGTTATCTAGATAACTTCGGCTGACTTTTGTTCAGAGCCAGCAGCAGTCCTCGTGACCCTGCCCTCCCTCCTTATGGCACAGAAGCCCCAACTTTGCCTTGCTTTTTCCAGCACAGAACTGTTATGTGCCCCCAGGGTGACAGGGGCCTGACAGCGGCCATGTTGGCCTGTTGAGCCGCTGTCTAGGGATCGGCAGGAGACAGCGCAGCAAACAGCTCTAGCTAATTAGCAAAAGGTCACGCCAGCTCCTGGAGCCTCTGCTTTTGAAGTCTTGCCATGGGCGGGTAGAGCAGCCTGAAGAAGGCTGGGGTGACCAGACTCCTGCCCCCACCCAGCCCCAAATTGTTCAACCCATGACTCTGAGACTGGCTTTCTAGAAACTCTGGGGCAATCAGGTGGGGTTGGATGAGCCCCTGGACAAGCAGGGCTATGTCTCCAGCAGGCAGCAGGCAGTTGTGACCTTCAGGGCCCTGCCTTCACCTCATCCCCAGAGGTGACTGAATGATCTGAAGACTGGGCAACAGGCCCAGACTCCCCACTCTCATGCCCCTCAGGAACCCCATCTCCTCTGCAGAGACACCCTTTACTGTTTCTCTCTAAATCAATCTGCTTTTTTAAAACTTAAATACATTTATATAAAGGGAAGTTTTATAGCAAGTACACAAATGGAAAACAGGTCTCCCCGGCCATAAATAGAATTCATAATCATAAAAATAAATTCAATGGAAAGAAAACAATGTTATTAAATTCTCATTGGACGCTCTAGCCCCAGGGAGGCTTAGCGCCCAAGGCTTGCTATTGCTTTATTAAAGAGAGAGGGGGTAGGGTGGGAGAGAGAGAGAGAGAGAGAGAGAGAGAATGTTGAGACCTGCTAACTGTGGTCTGAGATTTTGCATCCAACATTCAGAGAATCTGGATTGAGAGCCAGTCCCTAATAAAGCAGTTCAGCATTCTTCTATGCCATGCCAGATAGTGTGTAAAACAGAGGCCTGCACTGGAGGACTGAATCCCGCACAGGGATCCTTCCTCTCTCTTGTGTGAAGAAGGTGGCGATGGGGTACCATCCTGAGAACTAGTCAGTGGTTCCGGTTCCACCTCTGTCCTCATGAGCATTTGTCCTCGTGGTCTTAAGGCGACTGCTGTACCCCCAGCCATTGCATCTGTGTCTCAGGCAGGAAAGAAAGAGAATATAAGAAAGGAAAAGGAATCCTGTAGATGCGTCTGTTTCTTGTTGCCGGGAAGGCAGCTGAGCTCACTCCCCTGTGGACCAGGCCGTTGGCTGGAGCCCACATTTCCCAATGGCTGTGCCCTTGTCCCACCAGCCCAGCATGCCTCGGGGGCATCGCTGTGAGCTCTGTTGGGGCTACGGAGAAGGGGCGGGCCATGATGAAGAAGGGGCTGGAGTGATCATGGAGAGACCTAAGGGGCAGCAGGCTGAGGACGCAGAGGCTTTCGCCCGCTGTGGCTTCTTCAGGGCTGTGGTTTGATGTGGGGAGACACAGCCCAGAGTTGGGGAGCTTCCTGCAGGAGAAGGCAGCATTTTCTTTAGTGCCTTCTTGGTTAGTGCCTTCTTGGTTGTGTCTTGTGCCTGAGGCCTCCCGTCACATTGCCCAAGTGACTCACAGAGCCATGGCTCTAAGGACAGACAGAGAGAGGAGATGGCCTCATCTCTCCAGCCCAGCTATCCACTTGTTGCTCCGAGATCCCAGGCATCTGATGGGCTGCCTGTTCATGAAACACCCAGCAGGCCGCAGGCCCAGACACTGCGCCCAGTGGAAGGTACACACAGTCAGTGTGGGGGCTCCAGGCTCAGTTTCTGAGGTGCACTCCATGGCTGCCATCTCCAGAGCTTCTGTGAGCGCTAGACAGCTTTATCGGGGTGGGCTGTGGAAGGAGGCAGCAAACAGGAAGACCTGGTACGGCAGGGACAAGCTGAGGTGTGAGGATATACTCCCATCTCTCTGTCTCACCCTTCAGATACCTCCATGGTCCTGCTGAGCCTTCTTTCCAGTAATTGGCTCTTCCAAGATTCTTGAGAATGGACAAAAATGATGTAAATAAGATAAATATTTGTATTCCCCCACACAGCAGCCTGGAGGTCAGTGGCCAGGGCAAGTGTCTCTCCCTGCAGCTTCTTTGAGCTGAAGTGGTTGCTTTAGCTCCTACCATTGCATCTGCATCCCAGCTGGGCATGGAGTATATATATATTGAGTGAATGCTGGAAACCTCATCCCTTCTGAGGCTTTGGTACTAATTGTGACTAGTTGCAAGGACATCAGGAAGTGTCACTGGGTGATTCCTGCTTGAGCTTGTGGGTCTGGGTTTGAGAGAGAGAGAAAGAGAGAGAGAGAGAGAGAGAGAGAGAGAGAGAGAGAGAGAGAGAATGAATGTGTCTGTGCGTCTGTGTATGTACACATTTGTGTCTGTGTGTCCATATCCATACAACTTGCTGTAGTCTGTTCTCTCCCATCATGCTGGTCCTGGAAATTGAACTCAGGTTGTGAGACTTGGTAGCAAGCCCCTTTAGTTGCTGAGCCATCCCACCAACCTCAAGTTTAAAGGCTATGAAGAGAATAGAAGTTGGTAGCTGTTTTAGTCGGGGTTTCTATTCCTGCACAAACATCATAACCAAGAAGCAAGTTGGAGAGGAAAGGGTTTATTCGGCTTACACTTCCAATTGCTGTTCATCACCAAAGGAAGTCAGGACTGGAACTCAAGCAGGTCAGGAAGCAGGAGCTGATGCAGAGGCCATGGAGGGATGTTCCTTACTGGCTTCCTTCTCCTGGCTTGCTCAGCCTGCTTTCTTATAGAGCCCAGGACTACCAGCCCAGGGATGGCACCACCCACAATGGGCCCTCCCCCCTGATCACTAATTGAGAAAATGCCTTACAGCTGGATCTCATGGAGGCATTTTCTCAACTGAAACTCCTTTCTCTGTGATAACTCCAGCTTGTATCAAGTTGACACACAAAACCAGCCAGTACAATCGAACCCTTGTCAACTTGACACACAAACACATCACCATTAAGCCTCAACCCTTACTTCCTTATCCATCCCCAAGATCTAAATAAATTTAAAAGTCCCACAGTCTTTGCAAATTCTTATATATTAACATTTCAGTCCATTTTAAATATCCAATCTCTTAAAATTCAAAGTCTTTTAAAAATTCAAAGTCTCTTAACTGTGAGCTCCACTAAAATACTTTCTTTCTTCAAGAGGGAAAAATATCAGGGCATAGTCACAATCAAAAGCAAAATCAAACTCCAACCATCCAATGTCTGGGATCCTCTCACGATCTTCTGGATTCTTCCAAGGGCTTGCTTGAGTCACTTCTCCAGCTCTGCCCTTTGTAGCACACACCTTGTCTTCTAGGCTCCAGATGCCTGTACTCCACTGCTGCTGCTGTTCTTGGTGGTCATCTCATGGTACTGGCTTCTCCAAAAACACTGCTGTCTTCTGCTGTAACTAGGTTTACCAACAGCCTCCCATAGGCCTCACCTCCTTTGCATGGCCCCTTCAGTCCTGGGCCATCAATTGCAACTGAGGCTTCACCTTTACCAATGGCCTTCCGTGGCCTCTCACAGTGCTGAGCCTCTGCTGCTCTTCATGACCCTTTCAAGCCCTCAAAACTAGTACCACCTGGGTGACTCTTGCACATTACCAAGTCCAGCCACAGCACAAGGTACAACCCTGGCTATCTCTGGAACGCAGCCTCTGTGCTTTCAGAAAACACTTCTTAGAAGATATCACCTCAGTGATGCTGGTCTCTTCCCAATTACTGCCAATTTCTTAGCTCCAGCTAACCAGTATCAATAGTCCCAGTAATGCAGTGGTTTTGCTTTAGTAGTTCTGGTATCTTGTTAATCACAGCTGATTTCTTCAGCTCCAGCTAACCAAAACCACAGAATCTTAAATCAAACTAGCAATGGCCCTGATAAGTCTTTAATCTCCCTCTGAAATCTCACAAGCCAGGCCTCCATCTTCTGCACTGTTCTCAACATCATCTTCCAAGCTCCTACAGAACATCCCACAGAGCTCTTAACATCCCAATGACTCTTCTAGCTCAAAGTTCCAAAGTCCTTCCACAGTCCTCCCCAAAACATGGTCAGATTGTCACAGGAATACCCCACTCCTGGTACCAATTTGTCTTAGTCAGGATTTCTGCACAACCATCATGACCAAGAAAGAAGCAAGTTGGGGAGGAAAGGGTTTATTGAGCTTACACTTCCATGCTGCTGTTCATCATCAAAGGAAGTCAGGACTGGAACTCAAGCAGGTCAGGAAGCAGGAGCTGATGCAGAGGCCATGGAGGGATGTAACTTCCTGGCTTGCTTCCCCTGGCTTGCTCAGCCTGCTTATAGAACCCAAGACTACCAGCCCACAGATGGTACCACTCACAAGGGGCCCTCCCCCCTTGATCACTAATTGAGAAAATGCCTTACACCTGAATCTCATGGAGGCATTTTCTCAACTGACGCTCCTTTCTCTGTGATAACTCCAGCCTGTGTCAAGTTGACACAAAACAAGCCAGTACAGTGGCCAACCGGGATTCTTGGATTCTCCATGGATGTCCTGGATCTTGGGACTTAGTGGGAGACAGCAGTCATGAGGCTGTCTTAGGACTCTGTGCAGGGCCATCCCCAAGGCTTTCCATGGTTCCTTCCAGAAAACTCTCTCTTGCTAGAAGTTACCAAACAAGATGAAACTGATATACTTGGAAAGAAACAGCACCGGAGAAAGGAGACCGCGGATTCAGCCAACCATCCACACAGCGTGTTACAGTGGAAGTCTCCTAATCATCATGCTGAATCCATAGGAAGTGCTCTCCGCCAGAGAAGGTTCTATCTGTTCCCTGGTTGTGAGTCCCAGGCCTTATGTGATATTGAAGTTAAGGAGAGAGGTTAGGGAGGCCACTCTGAAGATGAAATGTTTGCCATGCAAGCATGGGGACTGAGTTCAAATTCCACATACATCAAATGCTGTGTCATCTGTCTACACTTCCTGCGCTCCTACAGGGAGATGGGCAGCAGAGACAGGAGACTCCCAAGAAACCCATGGGTTAGCTAGCTGTGCAGGGGAGACAAAGACACCCTGCCTTGAACAAGGCAGAAGGCAAGGACTGACACCTGAGGCTGCTTTCCCACCTCAACATGTGTGTGGTAGCACACATAAGCTCTCCACCACACATGACTGTGCATGCATTCATGCACAGCATACATGTATGCACCCATCCATATTAATAAAGTTAAGGAAAGCCACTTGAGAGTTCCAGCAAAGTCTGAGTTTTGACTTGCTGCTCCATCCCCTTCCCAGGCCACCAGCCCCTCCAAACTTCTCCAAGCCTTGGGGACAGAGCATGGAGAATCAGGGAGTTGTCTCTAGGCCCCATGCCATTCAGAAGGGTTAGCAGATGCCATAGAGAGGGTCAAGATTATAGCTCTCTGTTCTAACCTAATCTGCCTCTGTGTCTCCAGGATAGCCCTTTGCCCTCTCTGGGCCGGCCAAAGCCAGCAATTTCAGGATCTTAGGGCAGAGGCTGAGGTGGGCTGGTGGCTTCTGGGTGGCTGGAGAGACGTGTGACGCTCTGGATGGAGCTAAATAGCTAAGCCCATCTGTAGCCTCAGGTTTCTCTAGAACAGTGGTTCTCACCCTTCCTAACGCTGCCACCCTTTAATACAGTTGCTCATGCTGTGGTGATCCCCAACCATAAAATTATTTTTGCTGCTACTTCATAGCTATAATTTTGCTACTTTTATGAATCATAATGTAGATATCAGTGGTTTTTGATGGTCTTAGGAGGCCCCTTGGGATCAAGACCAAGAACTGCTAAAGGTTAAAGACTCACTGGTCAAGTTAGGGGGTGTCCTGAAAGTTGAACCCACTGTTTTCAGAAGGGGGGTGCACCTCCCGGAACCCATGGTTCTGCGCTGTGCTGCATGGCCAGCTCTGTCCTTCTGCAGCTGAGGGGTGGGATTTGTCCTTACAAAGGCAAAGAGATGGACCGCATGCTGCCCCTTGCTGCCCAGAGACCCTGCAACAATGTGGCATCCCATCCTGGTCCTCGGTGTGAGAGACAATGGCTTGACTCCCGAAGGACCCCTATCCAGAGCTGGACACAGACAGACAACTGATCCCCACTTCTCACTCACCCCAGCAGGACCCCACAAACCGCTCTGTCAACCCACATCCCTCTGAGGTTTAAGGGCCCCCTGACATAGCTGCTCTTGCATACCTCCATGGATGGGGAACTCAGTCCGAAATCACAAGCGGTTTCTTTTCAAAACATTTTAAAAATTATTATAAAATATTCAAGACATCTCAAATATTTAAGGAACCCTTAATAAATATTTCACTAATTATAAAATATTTACTGTGACCATTGTTATAAAGGAATATCACAATGGTTATCCCTCCCAGGTGGCTTCTCACACTCCGGTGGCTTCTCACCACACAGTCGCAGTTCGTCCCTCGTCTCTGCTTGTCTTTCAACTTTAAATTTTTCTTGGGTCTTCAGAAGAGAATTTACCATCCTAATGTCTGGGGAAGGACCCAGCATGGGATCCCTATATAGCTCAGGCTGGCTTCAAACTTGTAATCCTCCTGCCTCAGCCTCTTGTTCCTGAATGCTAGAATCATAGGTGGGTCTTAATCATGTCTATGTATGGTGTGTGTGTGTGTGTGTGTGTGTGTGTGTGTACACACTTGCGTCTGTGTAGATGCACTTGTGTGCATGTGCCTATTTGTGTGTGTGCTCAATTGCATGCATGTGCATATATGTGTGCGCACGTGTATGCGCGCATGCACATGCTTGTGTGCACGTATGTGTGCATATGCGCGTGTATATATATATGTGTGTGTATGCATTTATACATGTGTATGTGCCTATACACATGTGCATATATATGCATTTATGTGTGTGTGCATGCATGGATATGTGCACATGCATGTGTATATATGCGTGTGCATGTGTGTGCGCACACCCACGTGTGTGAACAAGTGTGGAGGCCAGTGGCTGACTGTCCCATGTCCTCAGTCATATCTTTTGAGACAAGGTCTCCTGTTGAGCCTGGAGCTCACTAACTTGCCTGGCCTCTGTCCAAGGATGCTCTTGTATCCGCCCCTCCCCCAGGGGGGCTTTTAACTCAAGTTCTAAGGACCGAGTTCAGAGTCTTATGCTTGTGTGGCACTTATGTAAGATGGCTTGTGTGGCACTTTACCCACTAAGCCATCTCTCCAGCCCCCGGCGTTGAGGACCTTCCCCCACAGCCGCTGGGGCCCCACCGCGCCCCTCCCCCTTCCTTCCTTTTTTAATTCTCTTACGCTTTAACATTTATACTTACCCCAGCCCAGCAAAGGAGACCGCTGCAAATTTCAAAACTTTGACACGAGGGACAGTAACCGAACAGGTGTACTCAGTGGTGTCCTTTTGGCTGTGCGGTTTGCTCCGTTTCATCTCTGTATAGTAATAGTCGGCAGTAGACATGCCCTGCGCTACTTCCTCCCGATTCTCCGCGGACTCCTGGGGTTCCTCTCTGGGCATCCTGAACAATACTAGCCTGTGTATCCTCCCACACCTCCCACTGTGTCATCAGGGATTAGAGTTGGCCTCGGATCTTGGCTCACAGGCACGTGTGTCTTTTCCTGCGGATTTTCATCCGGGAGTGAGGCTGCCCCATTCATCAGGCAAGCTTGGAGAAGTCGGTACTCACCTTCAGGCTGGACCTGTGGTCCTGCACATGCTCTGTGGATTCCAGGTCCCAGGGAACTTTTCCTAGGCAATCCCCTAATTGTTCCCATTACCCATGAGCCTCTCTGTCTTATCCCTAAGGGGTTGCCCATTCACCCTGGATCTCACTCTGTCAGCCTGCAGGCCATGTGACCTCAGGTTCTTTCTAGGCTCTGCTCCTGGCTGCTTGGTTTGAACTCTGACCTCACTGCTGGGCGAACCCAAGCAGGTGAATTAACCTTTACGTTCACCATCTGTAAAATGGGAACAGTCCCTTTAGCCTCACGGGATGTGTAACTTCTCAGAACAGCATCTGTTGTGAGACAGGATGATGTAGATTATACTTCTTCATGTCCTTCAAGGTCTAAACTGAGTCCAGTTGCGTCCCAAGAAGTGTTGGGCCACACTTGAGTGTCTAGTTAGGGTGATTCTTGCTACAGTTGAAACGCCATGACCAAAAAGCAACTTAGAACTGTGAGTGAACTCAACCCTTTCCTTTCCAACTCAGGGCAGGAACCTGGATGCAGGAGCTGATACGGAGGCCTTGGAGGGGTGCTGTTTTTTTGGATATTTTCTTTATCTACATTTCAAATGTTTTCCCCTTTCCAGGTCTTTCCCCTGGATCCCCCTATCCCATTCCCCCTCCCCTGCCTCTATGAGGGTGCCCCCCCACTCCTGTCTTCCCTCCCTGGTATTCCCCTACACTAGGGCACCGAACACCCTCAGGCCCAAGGGCTGCTCTTCCCATTGATGCCCGACAAGGCCATCTTCTGCCACATGTGGGGCTGGAGCCATGGGTCCCTCCATGTATACTCTTTGGTTGGTGGTCCAGTCCCTGTGAGCATGGGTAGATCTGGCTGATTGACACTGTTGCACCCCCATGGGGCTGCAAACCCCTCAGCTCCTTCAGTCCCTTCTCCAACTCCTCCGGCCTGCTTTCTTATAGAACCCAGGACCAGGGATGGCCTCACACACTGTGGTCCGACTCCACGCACATCCATCAACTAATTAAGCAAACACCCTCCAGGCTTGCCTACAGCCTGATCTTCTGGAGGCATTTTCTCCATTGAGGCTCCTTCTGCGATGACTCTTCCTTGTGTCAAGTTGACACAAAACTAGGGAGTACTCAAGCACCATCTCCTCTGATCTGCTCAGTATGTCTCTATGACATCAACGGAGTTTCGTCTTCTGTTTCTCTGTTTCCTGTGGGTGGCAAGGAGCCACCCTTCTCCGCCCACTTGTGAGGCAAGTTTTGTTGCACACGAGGACTTGAGCCACTAATCCAGCTGGAGGGAATATCATCATAGGATTGTCAAGCTTGTCACAGTGTGGTTGACTGGGGACAGAACCCATAGTCTGTTCTGAGACTCATCAGGCCAAACAGAGAGCAAGCTGGGGTCTGGGAGGCTGTCAAGGGTCTCCCAGAGCAGGGGTAGGAAATGACACTGCTCAGCCTCGTAAGGACAGTTGGGTAGCATTGGCAGAAAGAAACTGGGGAATAGGATAGTGGCTTCAGAGAAAGGCTGCCAGCCTTAAAACCTGCCTCAGCCGGCCCTGAGGTCCTAGCAACAGTGTGGGTCTTCCTCAGAGAGCAGAAAGAAGGGTGTGTGTGTGTGTGTGTGTGTGTGTGTAACAGAAAGGCTAGGGGACTCTAGCTGGGAGGTGCCTGGCCTACAAGCTACTGCCTGCAGATGGCAGGTGACAGAGAGGGACTCAGAGACCTCGGCAAATTGGCAGGGAGCCATGGGCCAGGATTAAACCCATAAGGACTTTATCAGGAATCGAGCCTGGCACGACCCTGAGGCTGTGCTCACGCCCTAGTTGGGTGGTTTCCAGGCCCAACTGCGACACCAAATATGGAAGGTTCCCAGATGCCAGGCGGCGGCTGAGCTCCTGCTGTGAGACAGGAAGCAGACTCGCATGTGCAGCATGTGGTGAGGGTTGGGTGCAGTGAGAGTCATGGACTTGGGATGCATGGCTGCGTGTGAAACCACACAAGCATATGCACTGGCCTTAGCAGTTCTCAGGATAGAAAATTCTAGACTTGTGGCTCCCATCACTATCCTGACAACTCCACCCCAGGAGGGTGAGGGAGGACTTTTATTCTGGTGGGGAGATCACCTTAGGCTCTAACAGTGCCAGAAGCTATGAAACTTGGCCAGACTTTCATTCTTTCCAATGAAAGAGGCTGAAGGGAGCAGATGACTCTCAAGGTGTTCATCAGTGGCCAAGGACCCTCCCAGGGATGGCCCTGCAGTTCCCGGAGTTCTCACTAGCCCCTGTGGAGGGCTTCTTTCCCACTCTCTGACCTCAAATTCTCCCATCTTCCTGGAGGCTCCAGCTGTACCCCTCCTCAAGTTCCCTAGTTCCCAGATGGCCCCAAAAGGTAGAGCTGCAGGGACCCTGAGCTCTGGGCCCCAGGCCTCCGGAGGAAGCTGTGTCCCTGAGGACTGTGTGTGAGCCTGAGGCCAGGCCCACACACCCATGGCCTGCACGTCCCACCTTGCCAGCCCATTGCCGGGGGTGGGGGTGGGGGGTCAGATGGTGATCAATCCCTCCACATCTGCCGTGCGCCCCAGGCACTAGTCTCCCTTACATCTCTGCACCCCTGTTGGCCCTGCATTCCGGCCCAATACCCTCCCTGTAGCAAACACCATTCTCTGGGTTATTACTTAGCTTTTTGGTTTTTGATTTTTTTTGTTTCTTCAGACTTGCAAAGCAAGCTGTGCAGCTCCATGGAAAGCCACACCCAGCTCCAGCTAGGTGCAGTCCGTGTCACACACACACACTCCCTTTCCCCCCACCATCCCCCTCCCATTACAAGTGATCCTAGGCGCCATCTTGCAGACCACTGCGGCTGCATGAAATCGGTGGGCGAGTGGCTCTCTTAGGAGGCCACTTCATTGTCCACATTTTTAAAGAAGAGAGACAGGTTCTGCAGCTGCCCACTCCGGTGCCCTGTGCAGGATTACACTGGCCCTTTCCCTGTGCCCTGCATGGCCACAGAAACCCTCGATACTGGCTGTCACCATGGCCCTGTGTGCAGTTAGCAACTGGTCCACTCCCAAAATATAAAATGAGAGTTGGAGATGATTTCAAGCGTGCTTGGGGATGGGGAGCGCTTCACTGGGGGGAAGCATGAAGCTGTGAATTTTGGTCCCCAGCACCCATGTAAAAAGCTGGGTGTGGATACACATGCTTATGGGCCCAGCACTGGGGAGGCTGAGACAGGGAGAATCTCAGAGTTCTCTGGCTAGCCAGCCTGTGTAGCTACTGAGAGACTTGTAATGATAGCCTGGGTTGCCTTCGGTCCCTCCCTCTCCCACCTACCTATACATACTCAATAGAAACAACAACAACAACAACAAATGTTGTTTGCAGGTAAGCCTATGGCTGGCAAGTGTCCAAATCAGGAGGCTGAAGGCTCAAGAGCTCGAGGGTCCTGGCTTGTGACAATAGTGCTGCCCAGAGGCCTTGGTCCCCAATCCCTGTAGACGGTCCCTGCCAACTTCTACCTCAGCACCAGGTGTACAGGCTGCTCAGCATGGCTCTGGGGGCTTGGGACTCCCCGAGACAGACGGAGGGAAGCTGGGAGGTGAGGCCCCCACCCACCTTGCCCCTGCCGCTGCTGTAACAAGTGGTCCATCAGCTGTTCCACATCCAGTGATGTGTGAGTCAAGCACTCAGGGAAGGATGTGGTGGCACTGTTAGGTCTGCTCAGTGTGGTACTTGCCCCCCAGTTAGGCACTAAAGGGGCCCTCGGCCTCTATTCCCCAGTTCCTGTGCATACAGCCTACACACAGCAGGATGGCACAGAAGTTGCCTGGTAAGCCCTAGACTGGCCTAGGTTCAAGAGTGCCAAGGTGCCAACAGGAAGTGATGCTGATGTACTCCATAAGCTGCCCTTTCTGGGAGCTCAGACACTGTTCATAGTGTCTGTCTGTCTGCTAAGAGGGATGAGACAGGGTAGAATTAGGTCTTCTATTTCTTCTTTCGTATCTTCAATGGCCCCTGGGGTATGTTGTGGTATCTACATGCCCATGCATAGATGTCCTGAAGAGCAGTCTTGAGGGTCCTGGAGGGGTGTGTGTGTGGATTGGCTCCCAAATATGACTTCACCCAGTTGGGACCTATCTCCCCAAAAGTCCCACCACCACTAACTGCATCTACCAAGAAAGACTCCTTCTGAATACCTAATGTGTTCTCAGAGATCACTGTTTCCTGCCCTACTGTGGGCCAACCCCAGATGCGAAGGTCTATGCTAGTGATGTTCCATCACACTGCCTCAGAGAAAGACTCCAAGCCTCTAAAAGCAGGGGTTCCCTTCTAAGAGGATCAGAGGCTGAGTCTCCAACCACTTAGAGGAGGATGTAGAAAAAGCCACGCACTCCCAGAGTGGCAAAGACACCCCAGAAATGAAACCCCACACCATCCTTGCCCATAAATACCATCAAAATCTCCTTGGGAAGAGCAGACACAGTCTTGGGTCTGAAAAATATTAGAGAGATGATCTGCCTTGATTATACAGGATTCATACAAAGAATTCAGAGATGGCTTTGAGCTAGAGCAGTCTATTAATGTGATATATAATATCAGCCAGTCAGCCAGCATGCTGTGCTAATAAATGACAAAGGGCATTTGACCAAGCCTTGGTGCCAATTTCTGGTTTTAAAGGAACAGCTAAAAATAGATCTGGAAAGGTGCTTTGCTATCAGAGTGAATGATCTGCCTCTGCATGGCAGCCAGGACTGTTCTAAATGAAGGCATGAAAAAAAAAATCATTCCCGTTTAAAACCTTTCATAAGAGAAAAGACAGCACCTTTCTGTTTGTACTGTGACGGTAGACATAGCAATAAGACAGGAAAGCGAATTGAACGGCCATCTCTAGGGGAAAAAATTGTAATTATTGGCCATCAGTGTGATTTGAGACCTAAGAGAAGCAACTGGAAAAAATAATTTAATATACGAATTTAATATAAAGGTACAGAGCCAGAGAGAAAACACGTAACACAGATCAATAACTTTCATTTGCGCTAAAGAACAAGTGGTCGGAACAAGTAATGAAATAATTGGTCCCCGCTTGAGACGGGTACAATAAAAACAACAGCGCAGAAGCCCCGAGGAATTTCTAGAAAATTTGACAAGAAAAATTTAGGATCATTATAAAGAGCTCGGTAATGTCTTCCCAATGGGACAGGGAAGGAAAAATAACAAGGCGAAGTGGCTTGCCAGAATATTCCCTGGGAGTTGCTCCAGAATTAATTTACACTTTGAACACAGTCCTTCTGCCCTAGGTGGCCAGTTTTAAAAAGCAGAGAGAATCATCCTTAAGGTTCATCAGGAGGCTGAGGCAGGAGGATTGAGAGTTTCAGGCCAGACTGTGGTACCTAGGGATACATTGTCTTTAACAACAGTTTCCTCCCCCAAAATGAATTTTCAAAGAAAGAAAGAAATGGCGCTGTGGATGTAGCCCAGTTGGTGGAGTGTTTGCCTGGGGCATGAAGTTCTGCTTCCACCTTCAGGACCCTAGAAAAAGAGTGTGTGGTGGTGCCTGCCTGCAATCCCAGCACTTGGGAGACAGAGGCAGGAGGATCATAGCTTGAAGGTTATCCTGGAGTGAGCTTGAGGCCAACCTGAGCTACAAAACATCTTGTCCAAAAATGAAAAAGCAAAATTAAGCAATCAGAGTATATAAAAAAAATTAGTTATAATATGCTTGTCTTCCTGGCAGACATGGTGTTAAACATCTGAAGGACAATGGTGGCCAGGCATAGAGTATGTAGTTTGATGAAAGAAGAGAGAGGCCGGAAGTGTCATGAGGTCGCCTTCTGTCCCATGAGACTGTCTTCTGTCATGGCTGCTGGTACAATTCTTATCATTTGTTTAAGAGAGGGGTGTGTGTGTGTGTGTGTGTGTGTGTGTGTGTCCTTGGCCACAAGCATCGAGGCTGGAGCTCAACCATAGGTATCACTCCTCGGGTACCTATCCACCTTGTTTTTTAAGACAGGATCTCTCGCTCTCCAAGTGCTCACCAATTAGGCAAGGCTGACTGCCCAACCAGCCCCAGGGATTGCCTTGGTTTTACCTTCTCAGCTCTGGGATCATAAGCAAGTGCTACCAGGCCCTGCTTTTTATGTTTGTTCTGGAGGTGAAACTTGAGCCTCTTCCTTGGACAGTAAGCAACTATACTGACTGAGCCATCTTCCCAACCCTACTGGGATCATCTGTGATGATATGGAAATGTCCTGGAGGAAGGTTGGAAACTGAGCTAGGCTGTGGAGTGAGGGAGGGAAAGAGGGAGGGAGAGAGAGTAAGATTGAAGAATCAGAAATCAACCTAAAGGAATAGATTAATCAATACATCTTGTCAGGACCATTTGCTGCTACTTAGGAGGGGGATGGAGTCAATTCTGATCCTTTTTCCACGCAGAGGAAAACATTCCACGTGCAGTGAACACTGATATGAGACCAGGCAAGTGTAAGCCATCTCCTCTCCGAGTCCAAGCCATGGTGCCCACTCTGCCAAGCTGTGGGAGCCAGGGCTGGGCTCTCAAGCCCAAGGATCTGCTGACAATGAACTCACAGTACTCCTGCTTCAGGCTCCTGGGAGCTGCAATAACAGCCGTGAACCCTCACACTTGGCTCAGGGGCGTCTCCTAGGTGGCTGAAAGTCACTCCCTGGTGCCTGTTGGGGTGGATGTGGTGTGGCCTCTGTGAGATGCCCGGTAGCTATGGGAGCTCCTGAGGGGATAGGGCATTCTGATGGTGGCTATAGTAGTAGACACTATCCCACAGAAGCAGGGTGAGCCCCAGGCAGGAGGATAGCTTTCCATACACCAACTCGGAACTCACAGTGTGATGACAAACGGAATATGGGCAGCCATGGGTATGAGGGGAAAGTGTGGGTTCTTTTCCTTCACACACACTCTTGTCATGGCTGTGGACTCTGTAAAGAGGTCATGGGTCCATACCTGGTGGGGGTGTGGCCCACAGAGGGGCAGCAGGAGGCTCAGATACACACCAGTTCCAGCCACGCACGTCTCAATGCCAATGCTGTCAGGATGGATTTCGTGTGTTTTCCTTAATTTCTCTAATTAATGTAATATTGGGAACTAATTGCTCATTAATTAATTGTGTGTGTGTGTGTGTGTGTGTGTGTGTGAGAGAGAGAGAGAGAGAGAGAGAGAGAGAGAGGTGGCTGTTGCAGAGCCCATATCTAGTGCCCTCCCCAGTCCCTTTGTATCATTTTTGAAACAAGGTCTCAAACTCTGAGCTCTCTGATCCAGCTAGATTATGTGGCCAGCATGTGCCCCATCCCCATCTCCAACTCTGTAGCATTGGGATTACATGCACTGTGAGGTCTAGCTTTCATGTGGGGCTGGGGATCGAACCCAGGTCCTCACACTTGCACAGAGGAATCTTACCAGATGATCCATCTCCTCAGCACCCCTTTGGCGGGCTTTTAGTTCCCGGATAATCGTACCATCTGAAGGCTAGTGTCTTTTACGACCTCTGCTCAAAATGATGCTTCCAGATCTTTAGCGCATGAAAAGTTGCCAAGAATGAGTGCAGATTCAACTGCCAAGGAGCTGATGGCGCAAGGGTCGGCCTGACCCGGTGCGTAGCTTGTGGATGGTCATTGTGTCTGTACCCAGGCCTGGTATGCAGAGTCCAAACACTGAGATCAGACCCATGTTGTCTCCTGGTATCAGACCTACAGTATAACTCCTGGTCTTCCCACCAGGCCAATATCAAGCCCCCAAATAGGATCAGAGTTCTTGAGATCAGGAGAATCAGAAAGGGGCTTTCTGGAACTCAGGAGCTTTCAGAGGTCAGCACAACTCTAGTAGAGAACAGCAGATCACAAACCAGCTTTCTCTCAAAACAACTGGAAAGATTCAGGTCAGACTAAAGATAGAACCTCCTGGCTGCCAGAGTTATGGGGGTGTGTGATGGGACACCCGGACCCACAGTTGTTTTTAAATGAGGCTCTCTGTCTGATGATGGGGACTGTGGCAAAGTTCCTGGAGAGGGTCACACACTGTCATCTTCAGGGACCAGCCTGGCACCTTCCTCCGAAGACGCCTGCCAGAGCTTGAACAGGGAGCCGTTGTGGACTGATTTCTCCGTCCAATGGTGCAACACATCATCTTTTTTAATTTAAAAAGATGCCCGGTGGAAGCTTCAGAGACCATTAAGTGTTTGGGTCCCTAATTAACTTCAGAGCAGCCTGGAGCAGCAAAGGGAGGGAGGAAGGGAGGGAGGAAGGGAGGGCCACAGGGAGTGATCGGGCCCCAGCTCTAGTTGGGAAGGAAACTGCAGACCAGACTCCACTTCCTGCATCTCCAGGCTGAAGCCTCTTGGGAGACGTTCGCTGCTTTGTGCATCTGGCTCCAGCTCCACAGTCCCCTGTGGAAGTTTGGAGTGAGTCAGGAGACTACTTATCTGCAAATTGCCTGCTGAAGTCTTTTGCTGGTCTCCGGTTCCTGGCTGGCTTTCCCTCTCTGAGCTTCTCCCTCTCCCTCCCCCTTCCTCCCTTCCCTTCACCCCTACCCCTCTTTCAGGATGGCTTTGGTATCCAGCAGACACTCAATAAATGTAGATGAGAGGAGTTGTCCTGGCCGCATGCTTAAAAAGTAGATGGGCCAAGACCAGGGGTTCTCCTACAAGGTCATCTGCCATTAGGCAGTCTCCCTGTCACCTTGACCCTCCTTGGTGACCTCTGAGCTCTCAGAGGGAGGAGCATGGTGTGGACAAGTGTACTCTCTAGCCTCCAGACCCTGGCCAGTTGGAGGACAAGGTCAGGGCCAGTCAATGTCCAGGGTGAGCTGGGCCTGGCCCTGTGGCCAAGTCCCAAGGATTCAGACTGCTGATTCAACCATTCTCAACTCCTGCCCAGGCTGAGCTTGAACTGGTGGGGGTGGGGGTAGGGTACTGGGAGTGTAGGCAAGGTCCAGGCGGCCTTAGTGGGCTGTGAGGAAACCCCCAGAGCTGGAAGTGGTCCCTGGTGCCTTTCCTGTGTGAAGACAGGCCTGCACATGTGCTTTGTCCATCCACACTGTTTTACAAGGCCTCTCTCCACTGTCTCCTTAGATCAAGGAGGGTCTAGAAAACTGTCCAGAAAGAACAGAGAAAATGCTCAGTACACGTTCTAGAAACCTTAAATAACTAGGCACATGCTTCCTTATCATCAGCCCAGGAGGGAGGGCCAAGCTCATCTCCACTTGACAGAGTGGGAAGCGGAATGAAGCTCAGAGAGGGTCAATAAGTTTCCCAAGGTCACCCAGACAGAGCTTAGCCAAACCAACCTTAGTGCATCAACCTGAGCTGAGGAGCAAGGGAGCAGGCTGGCCCTTGGCTGCTCTTGGCCAGGCTGGGTCCATGCAGCCTCCCAGACCTGCCCATCACAGCCCGCCGGGCTCTGCCGCAGAGCATCACCGGAGAGTGAAAAGTTGTTGATTGATAGCTTTCCACCCATCTCAATGAGTCCCCGCCCTGGCCCTCTGCCTGCGCTGACCCTGGGGGGTGCAGGGTGGGGAGGGAAGTCCGCTCCACTTGGCTCAGCTCCAGCTCTGCCCCGGCCGGCCGCACTTCTAGCTCCGTGATCGAAGAGGGAGCCCGTATTTTCAGACACACGTGATCAGTCCTCCTCGTCCGCCATGATTATACAAACCGGACCATAAGAAGTCTAAAAGCCTGGAACGCCACACAAATTCATCATCAGTGAAGGGCTGTGGGATTGGGACGACATTACAAACACAGCTCAGTCTGTCATCTCTACTGTGCCCTGGGCTACAGGGGTCCTCCGAGTGTGTGTGTGTGTGTGTGTGTGCATGTGTGTGCATGTGTGTCTGTGTCTGTGTGTCTGTATGTGTGTGTGCATGTGTGTTTGAGTGTGCATGTCTGTGTAAGTGCGTGTGTCTGCGCACAAGTGTGTCTCTGTGTGTGTATATGTGCATATGTGTGCCTGTCTGTGTGTGTGCTTGTGTGTGTGTGCGTGTGTGTATCTGGATGTGTGCACATGTGTGTCTGTGTCTGTGTGTCTGTATGTGTGTGTGCATATCTGTGTGGTGCGTGTGTCTGTGTGCGTGTATGTGCATATGTGTGTGTCTGTGTGTGCATATGTGTGTGCCTGTGTGTGTCTGTCTGTGTGCGCGTGCGTGTATGTGTGTGTGTGTGTGTGCTTGTGTGTGTGTGTGTGCGTATGTGTGTCTGGGTGTGTGCACTTGCGTGTCTGTGTCTGTGTGTCTATGTGTGTGTGCAAGTGTCTGTGTGCTCACGCATGTGTGTCTGTGTGTGTGTATGTGCATATGTGTGTCTGTGTGTGTATATGTGCATATGTGTGCATGTGTGTGTCTGTGTGTGCATATGTGTGTGCCTGTGTGTGTGTCTGTCTGTGCACATGTGTGTCTGTCTCTGTATGTGTGTGTCTGTGTTTGTACGTGTGTGTGAGTGTCTGTGTGCATGCGTGTGTCTGTGTGTGTCTGAGTGTGTGTATATGTGCATATGTGTGCATGTGTGTGTTCAAGAGTCATTCCCAGACACCAGGCTCTGGCCTTTTCACCATATGAAGAACCCTGCAGACACCTAAAGAAACTCAGGTGGGGAAACAGGCCTGGGTATTAAAATGAGAGGCTTGGGCAGCGCAGGCTTGACTCCTCACCCTCAGTTTCCCTGCCTTTCGTTTTAAGAGAAGTGATGAGGAGCAGTGAGGGGAAGAACTGGATAGGAACTAAATCCACACATCCCGCCTCTTGTCACCCTGGGTCCTCCCCCAACCCTGCCCTAGAAGCCACCCACTATAGCCTGGGGTACTCTCTGGCACTGCCTGCTGGACTCCTACACAGCTGCTAAGGCCTTCCACCTGCCAGAGTGTGTTCACGGTCTTTGAGGGTCCCCTGCTGTGCTTAAACTCTGTGCCCAGCATCCTCTGCTATGGGGAGAACCAGGCAAAGAGCAGGGTATGGCTGGAAGTTCTTTGGCTGCCCAGTCCTGTCAATCTGTGAGTCAGATGTCTAATGACAGTCCATTAGAAAACTCTGTTCATCCTCTGATCGTTTCTAGGGTATCTTTGGATGCTCCTTCGGCCTATGGTAGATCCTTCTCTCTTCATCCCTCTCTCCATCCCTCTCTCCATCCCTCTCTCCATCCCTCTTTCCCCTTTTCCGTCCTTCCTTTGACTCTTCCTACTATATGTGCACATGTGAGTGCAGATGTGTATGTGTGCATGTTTACCTGCACACGGAGGCCAGAGGTCAACCTCAGGTACTATTTATTCTCTTTCTTTCTTTCTTTCTTTCTTTCTTTCTTTCTTTCTTTCTTTCTTTCTTTCTTTCTTT
>JADRCH010010698.1:0-23304 GCA_019843965.1 Rhynchomys soricoides
TCTCTCTCTCTCTCTCTCTCTCTCTCTCTCTCTCTCTCTCTCTCTCTGTGTGTGTTAGGGGGAAGGCTGGGCCTTGCAGCCCCTAACGATTCTCAAGCCCACAATTATTATTAGTAGATGCTTTCTATTTATGAGCACTGCGTCCCTCAGGCTTGCGTTCTGTTCCACAGCTGCTCCTGCAGCTTTGGAGGGAACAGAGGGTACAGGGCAGGGACACAGCCCATGGGTTCTATTTATGGGGTCTCACTCAGCAGGGCAGACAAGGAAGCCCTGGCCCTTCACAGGTTCCCTATGCTCTTGGAGGCCACAGGGGCCCAGGACATACTGGAGAAGTGGGGACAAAGAGGAAAACAGCAGTGGACAGATGGGTGTGTGATTCAGCTTGTGCCCCAGGGAGATGGGAAAGGCTGAGGAAGTCACTCTTCTACAGCCCAGACCCTGGAGTGTGGGAGAGCCAGGGCACCCAGGTTGCTCTACTCTGAATCCTTGCTCATCTTGCCAAGGGCTGGGAGACCGAACTGTTGGCCTGGTCTCCTCCCTGGTCTGTCTGCCACCTACAAGGCACTGGGTCTCTGAGAGTGGCTTTTCTCGGAGCCACCATACTTAGAGCATTGACATCACCTGGTGAGATATAGCCCCAGCTGTCACTCTTAGCTGCTGTGTGACCAGAGTGTAAACATTGGTTCCCTTCTCTGAGCTAGTATCCTTACATAAAACAGGGATTGGTGCCTTGCAGAGCTCCCAGTCAAGGCAATTTAATAGGAACCGAGTCACTCACTGTGTGAAATAGTCCAAATGAAACAAGGAGCCATGGTTGGCAAAGAACCCATGGTACACATGAGGATCCAAGTTCAGATCTCTAGTATACTTCTAAAGCCAGACACAGCAGTGCACACCCATAAGCCCGTTCTAAAGCCAGGGATGGCACATCCATAACCCTGTCTCTAGGAGAGGTGGAGGCAGGAAGATTCCAGCCAGCCTAGCTGAGTCAGTAAGCTTCAGCTTCACTGAGAGACCCTGCCTCATAAAATAACCTGGGGAGCTGTGGCCAGAGGGCTCAGCAGCAGGTAGAGGTGCACCGAACCTGATGACCTGAGTTTGATCCGTCAGCCTCACATAGCAGAAGCAGAGAACAGATGAAAAGATGCCACCAACCTCAAACTGTGAAGCAGTTTTCAAGTCAAGGGACCTTAGGGGACAAAGAATAGAAACAGGTGGCCTGAGGTTGCAGGGCAGAGGGCTGACGTGGGAGAGGAGGAGATGACATCAAGTGGGCTCTCTTCTGTTGGATGGTGACTGGCACCTGGTGTAAAAAACTGCCTGACAAGGACAAACTAAAAGACCAGAGAGAACCCAGCCAGCACTTGTAGCTCCAAGGGCTGAAAACTGCCCTCTCTCCCAGCCCCAGGACAGCTCTTAGGGACTCAGGAGACACTGAAAGGGTCGAACATCAGTGGCAGGGCACAAGGAGTCCCTACAGTTGAGTCCCACCTCACAAATCTTAAATCAATGTCCCCAAGGTTCAAACTACTTCCAGACAACTCTACTGCAAAGTCAACAATATTTACTGTAATCTACAGAAGTCTGGGACCCAGACAAGGGAGAATCAGTACTGAGGAGAGAGTCAGTACCCACTGATGGTCAGCTGGTTACAGGGAGACTCAGGAATGCACGGCTCAGAGTGAAAAGAAATGAGAACCAGGGGACAGCCGTAACAGGTAACATTAACTCACCTTACTTCACACCATGTGACCAAAAGCTCAGAGACAGAAAAGCAGGAGAAGGCGCCTGGCCAACCACACAGTGAGCATGGCACCATGAAACAGGACAGGGGGAGGTACTAGGGCAGGCCACACACTGCCCTGAGAGGATGAGTAATCTCAGAGATGCCATAGGAGGAGATACCCAAAATGACACAGGAGAAATCACCCACCTATCTATGGGTCACATGACAGGGCTCCATATACATCTAGAGTCCAAAGAAGAGGCCAGCGCGTGCCTGTGAAACAGCTCTCCATAACCCACATCCTGATAGCACAGGCACATCAGTCCCTGACCCTCAGTGAGATCCGATTCAGACCAGCTGTACGGTACAAATGCTGGGAGGTCTCTGTTACCTCACAGAGTGTACCTCACACTCAGTTCTGATGGCTGTGGCTGGGCTCTTCCTCTGCTTCCAGAGTTCAGATGAAGTGGGCAGCACTGTGTGACAGAACTGTCAGAGGCTCCCAGAAAGCAGCTACCAAGGAAACACTCCTGGTGACGGTTCTGTGTAAGGGAGTATATCCATCCTTCCCAGGAGACCCTAGGTGACTGTGGCCTTGAGCAGTGCCCTCCTCAGATCCTGGCCTTCAGAACTGGCCACTGGAAGCTGTTATCCAGTGATGTGTAACCGACACGGGGGATGGAAAGATGCTTGAGGAAATCACACCCACATTTGTACAATGGAAGGGCAGGCCTAAATAAAAAGACCTGAGAAACCCAATACACTCCAAACAAGGCAAGAAGAAAATGGCATCAGAACACACACTCCATCTTGCTCATTTCCAGGGAAAACAAGATCTCCAGGAAGCTGGCAGGGGCAGAAATGCTTTCTCTACAGAGAAACGAAGATAAGAGTGACAGAGTATTTCTCCCTGAAAACAGTGACGGCAAGGATAATGGGGTGTCTTAGTTAGGGTTTTACTGCTGTGAGCAGACACCATGACCATGACAACTCTTAGAAGGACAACATTTAATTGGGGCTGGCTTACAGGTTCACAGGTTCAGTCCATTATCATCAAGGCAGGAGCATGGCAGCATCCAGGCAGGCATGGTGCAGGCAGGAGGAGCTGAGAGTTCTATATTTTCATCTGAAGGTTGCTGGCAGAATACTGACTTCTAGGCAGCTAGGATGAGGGTCTTAAGCCCATGCCCACAGTGACACACCCACTCCAACAAGGCCATGCCTCCAAATAGTGCCACTCCCTGGGCCAAACATATACAAACCATTACAGGAGGGAACAAAGAGTGGACCAGTGACCTTGAACTTGACACACTGTGGAATAACAACCTTGAAGGGTCTTCAGACACACAAGGCCTACAAGCCTGACTCCCAAGCTGATCTGTACCATAAACCAACCATCCATCAATCTACTCACCCACCCGCCCACCCACTCATCCACTTATCCATTTTGCATTTCTGAGGATGGAACCCAGAGCCTTATGCATATCAGTAAGCACCCTGCTCCCGAGCCACTCTCCAGGCTCTTGGGAGGATTTCAGGCACTCTATCACCTAGCTATACCTCTAGCCACTTACATAGACAATTTCTAAAAAGCTGTTTCAACCCCACCCAGCTCTGCTATGAAATCAAAATCTGAAGACATCGTAAAGAAAAGGCACAAATTACAAAACAAGGACCCTCAGGTGACACAAAGACCCCAAAGGGTATGGCTCCCACCATGTAGTGCAAACTCTACCTTACAACTCAGTATGAGTCACTTGTGTAGCTACCTTTGCACATGTACGCTCATGCATGTGAAGGCCAGAGGTCAACCTTGGGTGTTATTCCAAATACAGCCCGCCTTGGATTTTATTTCTTGAGACAGTCTCTCCCTGGCCTGGTGTCCACTGACTAAGCTAGCCTGGCTGGCATGAACCTCAGGGATCCTCCGGTCTCTATCTCCCCAGCACAGGGATTAGAAGCCTGAGCTCCAACATGTGGTTTTTAAAATGGATGTTTCTGGGGATCAAACTCAGGTCTTCATGCGTGCAAGGCAATTGCCTTACCAACTGAGCCTCTCCCCAGGCCCCCCACCCCCACCCTGCACCAGTCACACTGGATAGCTGTGAAAATAAAAGATGATTTATTTTCTTCAGTTTCTCGGCCAATCATGGCAGGAGCCATGGCAAAATAGAGCGCTTTACTTTGGTTGAGAAGTAGAGGAGGATACTGGGGTCCACCAGGACTACATAGGCCACATAGCAGTGAAGGACACACACCTAATGACCTGTTTCCTCTAGCAAGGCTCTACCTCCTAAAGTCTCCAGACTTCCCCAGGTAGAGTAACCTGCTGGCAACAAGCGTCTGCCCCTTGAGCCCTCCCATTCCAAACAATGACCCACTCAGTCTTCTCCAAGAATCCAAGGCTGCTTGGCACTGGAGACTCATGGTGACACAACTACTACCCATGAAAAAGAAACCATATACTCAAACACTCAAATCAAATATATATAGTGCACAAGTAACATACATTTCGTGTGTGTGTGTGTGTGTGTGTGTGTAGGCCAGAGGACAACTTTAGCTGTCATTCCTCAAGAGTCATCCATCTTCATTACTGAGATCGGATCTCTTACTGGCCTGGAGAATGGCTGCCCAGAAAGCTCCAAGACCTACTGTTGTCTGCCTCCCTAGTGCTGGGGTGACAGGTGTGAGCTGCTATGCCTGGCTTCTTATGTAGGCTGTGGGTCTCAAACGCAAGTCCTTGTAGCTATAGCAAGTGTTCTTTCTTATCCAGTGAGCCACTTACCCAACATGCATTTTTCAAAAACAAAACCAAGCATCTTTGCAAAGTATAATCAGTCCAGGAATGAATGTGAACTGCACATGGTGGACCCCATCCCTAAGGGGCAGGAGTGAATGCTTTTCTCTCACAGGAGAAAATGGAGACGCCTGCACACCACCTCTGTGCAGGGGGCATCCTAGGGTGTTCTACACAAACAACAAACAAAAATGAAAAGTGTAAGCCGATACTTTTTATAACAACACTGAAACACGAATCACCTAGGGAAAGATTGAGACGGCTGTGGGATGGAGATGAGAAGATGGGCTCAGAGGAAGCCCTCAACGGCTGGAACTGCGTTGCTAAGATGCAGCATCCCCAGACGATCTGCACAGTTGGTGCATGCCCAGTCAACACCCGAGCTGCCTTTCTGCTTAGTAGAATGTGAAGGCTGAGACTACAGTTTGGAAGGAGGTCTACAAACCCTGGGATTCCCACACGGTCTGAAAAAGAGCAGAGCTGAAGAGAACATTACTTCATCTGCTGGGCAAGGATGAATCAGACACAGGCATGAATGGAGGAATGGTGGCGGCTCACCCCGAGGCTGACTCTCAGGTTCATGGCCAAGGTACAAAGGTAACTGTTTTCTAAGCAATGTCACTGTGCCAGGACACATGAAGGTATGTGTGCACCCCACACACCTTTTTTTTTTTTTTTGAGACAGAGCCTCATGAAGTTCAGGTTGGCCTTAAACTCTCTATGTAGCTAAGGAAGGCCTTGATCCTCCTGTCTACTCTGGAGCACTGGGATTGCAGGCATGCACCAGCATGCCAAGTTTATGTGGTCTTAGGACAGAACCCAGGGCTTTGTGCATGCTAGGCAAAAATACTCTGTTGTCTGAGCCTCATCCCTCCATAGAAGCCTGAGAAAACTTCAAAATATGTCTAGTATCAGATCTGAAAGTCAACTCCAGTGGATCAGATCTGTGAAATGTACACAACAGAAGTCCTAGAAGAAAAGCATGGAGAGACATCCTCCTTCGATCTGACAGCAGATGCACACTCCACAAAGGACTGATGAACTATCCCAAGTTAGAACTTCTGCTCTTCCCTAAATGCTTTCAGAGAATGAAGGGACTCTGGCCAGCTCAAGTGTGTGGTGAGCATGGCTCTGGCAGGCCTTGGCCTTCTCCCATTCCCTTTGTCTTGCTAAAAACTGTTAGATTACATTCCTGAAGCTAACCACCAAGGTCTATTCCCTCATTTGGCCACTTCCTCCTTCTGAGGCTAACTACCAAGGTCCAAGCTATCAAAGTATTGAAATCCAGCAATCCAAAGCCCCCTTTAGTTCACTTAATTAATAAGCCCAATTACACCTCATCCTAACACGGGGTTCCTCTTGCATCATTTGCTTATGGACCTCATCTGCCTCTTCTCTATCCAGAGGCAGTCCTTTGTCCTTCATCTCCCTCCCCCTTCTCCCTCATCTTCAATCTCCCTGTCTTTGTCTCTAATTCTCTGCCCTCTGTCCTCTGGGGTAAATCAACCTCCTTTGTGCTGAGAACTTGGTTTTGGGGGCCCTAGGTTGATACTTTTCCTAAAAAGCATAGCCTCGGAGAACATAGCATGGTTTATGGCTGATAAATGTGTGCCCAGCTATACAAAGACTCCTGAAATCCAGTACCAAGGAAATACACAACTTAGTTTTTAAAAAATGAGCCAAGGGGCTGGTAAGATGGGTAAGACCTGAGTTTGATACTTGGAACCCTCGGAAAGATGGAAGGAGAGAACTCACTCCACAAAGATGTCCTGTGTGCCATACAGGCATCCCGGCACAGTCCTTCCTGAAGCAGGGAGGTGCACGTTGGAGGGTCAGGAGAGAGAACGATGGAAGCCAAGTACTACAGCCCTCCGAAAGTCCCACAGGAGGGGTGAGGGCTGGCTCACTGGGAAAATGCCAGCTTCATGAATTTGAGGACACGAGATCAGCTCCCCGCACACACGTACAAGTCAGCAGTGAGGGCGAATGTCCATAATCCTTGTGCAGAGCTAGAAGTGCTGCAGGGCAGATAGGCACATCCCCAGAATGTATGGCCAACCTGTCTAGCTGAGCTGGGAGCTCTGGTTCAGTCAGAGACCCTGTCTTAGAAAATAGGTAGCCACAAAGCCTCACAAGCCCAAGATCGGGGGGGGGGGGGGGAAGGGGAGGTTTAAGTCCCAGAATCACCAAAACAAAACAAAAATTGTGGAGCTGGCAAGGTGGCTCAGTGGGTAAGGCACTTGCCACGGGAGCCTGACCACTGGGTTCAATCCCTGGAACCCACATAGGCAGAAGGAGAAAACCCACTGCATGAAGTTGTTCTCTGACATCTACATGTGCACTGTGCCATGTAGCCCCTGCCCCATCACATACACGCAGTAATAATAAACAAATGCATATTTAAAAAATATTCCTAGCATCTCCCTGAGAGCAATGGTGTGTACACTGGAATCAACATCTGTTTCTCTGGCACCCCTCCCCCATCTGTCTGTGCCGGGATGGAACCTCAAGCTTTGTGCCTGCTAGACAAGTGGTCTACTGCTCAGTGGAACCGCAGCTGTGGGAATGTGTCTTAATAAAGTGCTTTAACAGTAAGGGCCTGCCTGCCAACTGTCCACACTGGAAGGAAGGCCCCCTGGGAGTCTGGGGACTTAGCAGAGTGTGTACCTCAGGGCTCACAGCCCAGTCCATCACCTGCTTCCTGTTACCATGCAGCTAAACACAAGCTGAAGAGGGAACTCTATACTATGAAAGTCTTGGGGCAAACCTTATCTCCACCCTTGGCTGGCTTCCTTCCTGGGGACCTGTCATTTGCTACATGTGACATTCCACTCAAAGCTGGGTATATTGCGTCATACATGGCCACCCTGCTCTGTGATGGGAACCTGTGGCCTAGGGAACCTAGGTGCTGACAGTGTGTGCTTTGTCCCACACTCCACCCCAGGAGGTCTTTATTTGGGCTGTAAGGTACCACACTCAGCTTGAATGGAACAGGGCTGACACCTGTCCTGCCCCCAAACATGGAGTAGGAGCAGAAAAGGCCAGGTGAGCACAGAGTGACTCTGGGGACCAGGCCTTGACTGTGTGTTGGCAAAGTGGCCAGGATCAAGGTTTAGACTTCTCTGATCTGTGATGGCCTCTCAGGACCAGTGCTTAGTGGGGGGTTGTGCTCTCAGTGGCTCTCTGAAGGCAGCTGTCCTTCCTATGTGGCAGGTGTGGCTCGGGGCTCCTGGTGGGCCCAGGGACATAGATGACAGCCGGGCAACCATCTGCTTTCAGAGCTACAGGCGCAGGCTGTTACTGCAGCTGATGCTAAAAGGCAGATTTGTTGGTTCTGGGTTAAAAATATCCTGTGAATGACATGACTTTCAGAGGTAAATCTCTGAAGACTTGGAGGGGCGAGGACGCGCTCTCCTGTGTGTCTCACTCGCCTGAAGTCTGACACGTGGCTGAGTGGGCCCCAGTGGACCGGACCACTCGCTTCTCAGAAAACGGCCTGGAAGTTCCTCACCCACACCCTGCTGGTGCCTGGCCCAGGACTTGGCTGTTCTATCCTACTTCAGACTCATCCCAGTTTCTGCTGGGAGTTCTCAAGTAGATGGACTAACAAGGCAGCTGCCTGGCCTTCCTGACAGCTGTGGGCACCTCAAGATGTAGGCAGAAAAGCCTCCATCACTCGTTACGGAATCCACCTCTGTGCAGCCCCCTCTGGGCTAGCTGCACCGAGGACTGATGGATTTCTACCTGGTTCCCACCACATGGGCCAGTGGCACCTAGGAGGGCATCCAGTCAATAACTGTTTTCAGAGATGTGCTGCCCATGGCAACCTCTTCCCAAGGAGGGATCCAGAATAGTGAGGCTGCTCAGGTCTAAGGTTCAAAGGTGCCTATGCTACCAGAAACCACTGCCCCGCTGCCTCGGCACAGGCCTGCTGGAGGCTCTGGCAGGGCAGTGGCTTCAGGTAGAAGCCAACTTCCCTAACCATCTACAGTAGAGACTGGTTGGAGGGAGAAGCCTGTTGGCAGGAATGCCCCCAGTACTTCAAAAGGTAGTATTCATCTTGGGCACAGATATGTCAGGTGACTCGGCCCTCTTGTGAGTCACAGGTGCTTCCTGGCTAAGGAACCCTGGGACCCTGGCCACCCTAGCATGTCTGCCTGTCTCTGTGCGGACTGCTCACTTACCCTTGGTGTCGGCATCAACTGCAAGCTGCCTTGGTTTTCATCTTTCACTGGCCCTGAAAGTCGATCATGAAAGAGAATTTTCTTTCTTGTTTTTTAATTAGACTCGGTAACATCACCAAGCTGTGAGCTTACGGCTTTGTAGATCTTGTGTTTCTGACAGTAATTACTCACTGAGGCTTTCCAGCTCCAGTTCAACTCAGCAACTGCCCTGCCAGTAATTAAGAGAGATGAGGCAACAGACTCTGGATTCACATGCAGCCCTTCCCACCTGGGCTCCTAGCTTCCTGGCTGAAGCCCTGTGTGGGCATGCTTCCGGGTTATGGCCCTCAGGGGCAGCTCAGCTCTTTATTCAGGATCCACATGGCTGTCTTGCAATAGCTGGGAAAAAGACCCCATGGTACTGGGTGTCTGTTCCTTGCCACCTCTAGCTTAATCTGTCTCTTGGTGAGCACCTTCAGGAATGATTGAGAAGGAACACGTGTCCTCTGTGCCAGAGAGATCCATCAAAGCAGCCTCTTTAGGTCCTTCCCAATCGATCTCCACCACATGTCCAACACTCATGTGCCCTCAGGAGGTGGCAATGGATCCTGCCTCAGACCCTCCCTTCTCCCTCTGCTCATGGGCTCCTTGAAAGTGCAGGGCACATCCAGGACCCTTTGGGCCATGCCATAAAATAGGACAGGGTCCATGGACCAAATGCTAGGTGCGCATGTGCAGGTCACTTGTCCATGACCACTTCCCACGGTTTAGTTTGCAGACCAACTCAGAGCCTCCTCCTGTGGGTGAGAGCTGCCTAGTTGAAAGCCCCAAGGCTCAAGGGAGATGGTGGATGAAATGGCTACTGGACTGCTTAGGGAAGCAGGGTCGGTGAAGGAGTGCCCTGCCTGCCCTGCCTGTTTTATTACAAGCATCCACAAGTCTCTGCTGGTAGAGGTCCTGTGTGGAGGGTCTGGCAGCATCAGCTGCCCATGCTGCTAGCTGCTTCTGTTTTGGGGCTGAGGTTCTCTGGTTGTGGATATACACTGATGCTGGAGTAACCCTCCCTTCCCTGGAGCACTCAACTGAAACTGGCCCAGGGGACTGTGGCAGGAAGCCCAGAGGGGGTCAGGGCCTACATGGCCACACGGCAGTTCCATGGCTGTGTGAGTGGGCAGGCTCCATCAGCTGGCCCACCTCTGACTGTGCCAGGGCTTCCTTAAATACAATTGGTTAGTCACAGTTTAGTGTTCTTTATTGTAAGCTATTTTGAGAGGCAATTAAAACATCCCACTGCCAAAGTGCATGTCTCCTACAGGGAGTCCTAATATGAAGGAGTCAGAAACAAAGATTGGGGAGGAGAACCAGGCTCCAGGCTCATTTTTGAAATGGCAGGCTTTGTCCCGGTCCAGTCTTCTTGGAGAGTGCCAGCAAGACTATGCTGGGATGTGGCCAGGGCTCACAGAGCAGGGAAAACTAAATCATTTCCCACCCAGAGGCCATGGCCTTAAGGACACTGATATGCCCGCTCCCTCCTGCTGAGCTCAGCACGGTTGAAGCCTCTTACCAGGGCTGTTCAGTGACTGTAGGTGTGAGAGAGGAAGGGAACATGGAGGACGTCCGGTTTGTTTGCAAGAGGACTGAGTCCACAAAGTTGATGGGAGTGGTGTGAGGGAGGGTGGCCGGGAGAGCCTGCTGGACTGTCGTCGTTGGCGTTAAAAGGTGATTTAAAAAAGTAGCCAGCAATTTTAGAGGTGTCTCATCCAGTGGCACTGAGCCTCCTACAGGGCTGACCCCGCTTGACACACATCTAGTCATGCTCCCGGGGAACATGGCTTTTCCACGACCCCAGCCTTTCGACATCTGTGAGCAGTGGAAGAGGCCTGTGGTTGATGGAGCACAGTGGCTTGTGACTTTGTGCTTTTACAGGGCAGAGACTAGCTGCTGGGCGGCCAGGAGGATCTCAGATGGGAGGCTACCCACAGGACTCTTGGTGGGTGTCCACAGCAGATCCTGAGGTCTGATGTGTGGGACTCAGCATCAAAGGCCTCTATCCTAGCCAGGAAGATCCCACGCAGACCTCCTCCCTGAGGCTACCATGAGGCCTTTCCTTGAGGGTCAGCATTGGGGTTACCAGAGTTAAACCTCCTTTGAGGGACTTCCTCAGGCTACACGGGAAGCTCAGCTCATAGGCCCTACAGAGGATGCCCATGATGAGTTCCACCAATTGCCTCAGAGCTTCCTCAGGGAGGTCAGGAACACAGGCTCAGGTGTGGGGAGAGAACATTGCCCAGGGTCTTGTCAGGACTGTGGCAGATGGTGTTTAGCGAGCTGGTGGTGAGCAGGTAGAGTACCATGGTCACTTTACCTCCCATCTCTAGCCTGTGCCCTATAAGGTGGGGGAGGCCCCAGGGCACACTGGCTCCCAATAGGCACAGGGTCTGCCAGCCCCTGGGGTTGACCAGCAGGAAAGAGGCTCTGCCTCCCTCCAGAGTCAGGCTCCACTCTCTGCCTCTTGCAGCTTTGCTGACTTGAGACAGGGCCCTAATGCAAAGTGAGCCCTGATCAGTCACAGGCAAAGCACAGAATTCCAGTGCAGAAGAGGCCACTGTCTGACCTTGGCCTGCCTCAGGGACTTTTCCACTCCGACCCCAGCTGGCTCAGAACTGAACATGTGTGGTCATCTGGTGAATGGTCAGCCAAGCACCCATCCATCTCCCACTCCCCCACATGCCATAAGAACCAGCCCACTTCCAAGCTAATCACTTGCCCAGTAGGCTTCATATCCTCAGGACCCAGCCAGCCCTGGGACTCCACTGGCAGCAACCAGGTCCACCTCTCTCTTCAGAAATGCAGAGTTTCAGAGGGAGATCAGAAGGTCACAAACCACTACCAGGATGTGTGACACTGATGCCACTTCAGGAGTGCCTTCACTCCCAGGACTCAACAACTGACATACCGTGTGCACTGAAGGGGTGCTCCCGACTCACAGGGTGATGTGGGATGGGGTGTGGGATGAAGGAGATGAGGGAGGAAGGAAGTGACCATCTGAATCCAAGAGGTCTTTGGAACCAGGTGTCCTCCCTAACTCCACCAGCAAGAAAGCAGCTGAGGAGAAGGATGGCTGAGCACAGATAACTCGGGACTCGGGAGGATGCGTGGGAGGTGGTACCTGCAGGTCTGGGGCTGTCCCAACCCCTTGGGCCGCAGGGGGTAGAAGTGCCTTGTTCTCTATAGAAAAGGGTGTGGGAAGGTGGGGGTGGTCAACATCCTTGGTCAGCATGAAGAAGGCATTGTCTGCTTTTGGAGTGGGTCCTGGGGCTCAAGCAGTGCTGAGATTGTCCCTGTCCCTGCCTTGCAGCAGGAGGGTCCATGTGCTGCTGTTACTGCAGCAGTTTCATTGATGGCGTTCATTTAAAAAAGAAATCGCAAAACACGCTCTGCAGTCAATTTGCTCCTTGGCCCCAAGAATAGAATACAAATCATCTCACATCCGGCAGGTACCATCCTGTGATTTGCTTTAGGAAATGGTTTTTGAGTGGACTCTGATGTTGTCATCTGCCTCAGGAATGGGAAATCACCCCCCCCCACTTGTCCAGGGTGTTGAAGACCATGTCTCTTCTCCAACTGAGTTTGTCCTTTTTCATCTAGCAAGCTCTGTTTTTCTTCCTGAATACACCTGAGCAGTGTGGACGGGCAAGGATGAGTGACAGACAGTGGCAAGCTAGGCCCTGGCTGCCCACTTGGCATATAGCCATTGTGTGACATTGGCAGATGCCCTTAGGAAGTGACACACATCCAACCCAGACGTTGACAGAGCCCCCTGGTCCCATAACTCAGTTTCACGCAGTGGTGGCTGCAGACAGAGCTCCATGGAAGGATGCTTGGGATATCCTGACACCTGCCAGAACCTGCAGCTATGGACCTATGGGCAGGTCACCTGACCCTTCAGACATCAATTTCCACGCCTGGGAAGTGAGGGCCAATTGGAATGAGATATAGTCCTTTGGATCCCAGAATGTTTATGTGAATAAATAAGCAGACTGACTAGGCGGGTGTGGGGCACTCACAAGCAAGCTATCCTAACTGTAAGGACTGTCCCTGGGTGTAATACCATACAAGCATGGAGATGAGGTCGTATTCAACAAAATGGTGATGTTTCCTGCTGCTGGGGGTGATGGCATTGATGATCCCCATCCCAGCTTTAAGGTAAGAGTTTCAATGTGTAGCCTTGGCTGGCATGGAACTCGCTAGACTAGTCTCAAGGGACAAAAAGAACTGCCTGCCTCTGCCTCTGCCTCTGCCTCTGCCTCTGCCTCTGCCTCTGCCTCTGCCTCTGCGCACTGGAATTAAAGGCATGTGCACCACACCTGCTCTTGTTCTTTAATTTTTATTTCTAAGACTCTCTCTCTCTTCGATCTGAGTGAGTTCAGACCACATATATCACCATATGGACATGAGTGCACGTGGCTATGGGGTGCAGAAGAGGAGGTTGGACCCCCTGGAGCTGAAGATAGCCACTTGATATGGTGCTGGGAAACCACACTCAGGTCCTCCCTAAGAACAGCAAGTGCTCTCAATTCCTGAGCCATTTCTCTAGCCCCTGTCACTTTTGTTTTGGTTTTGGTGTGTGCATAGGTATGCACATGCCTGTGAGTGTGTGGAGGGCAGAGGTCAGGGTTGGAGATCTTCCTGTTGTTCTCCATCTTCATGGTCTCTCACTGAACCTGGGGCTCATTGACTTGGCTAGGCAGTGAATGCCAGGGACTTTTCTGTCGCTGCCTCTGTTGTATTAGGTTTGTAAATTGAACCTTAGAACTCCACAATAAGAGTGACAATCTCTTCCCTTCCAGCTTGTACACACACACACACACACACACACACATACACACACACACACACACACACAAACACACACACATGTCTTCTCACACACAAAGTAATGTGTCATCAATAACAAAGCACGTTCTAGGAAAACGCATGGCCAGGCATCGTCGTCCCAGAGTGAACATCCTACAGAGAACCTTCAGCCATATAACCAGGCCATGTGACCTTGAGAGTCTGTGTCACATGTGGTCCATCCTTGACTGAAGTATTGCAATTCGAAGTGTCCCTCCTCATTTAGCAACAGAGATGAAGCATGACTCTGGGTAAAATTACTCACTTTATCTGTAGCAAGACTGTCTATACCAGACAATGTCACATTTGTTCATCAACCCCCGAAGACACTGCCCTCTATTCCAAATACGTATTTTATTTATTATTTAGTCTGTGGTTTTCTAAGATAGGATCTCACTATGTAGCCCAGGTTGGCCTGAAACTCACTATGTAGCCCAGGCTGGCCTTAAACTCATACAGATCTGCTTGCCTCCACCTCCTGAGTGCTGAGTATGTGCTACCACACCCTGCTGCATTCCCTTATTTTTGAGTGTGTCTGTGCATGTGTGTGCTTGAGAAGGCAAACAAGTGTGGGAGCCAGAGGTCAATCTTGAGTCTTGTTCCTCATGTGCTCGGCATCTTATTTTGTGAGACAGGGTCTTTCACTGGGACTTGGAGCTCAGTGAATGGGCTAGGTTGTCTGCTCAAAGGTTCTTCCTATCTTTGCCTATCCTTTGCTGAGATTACAAGCAAGTACTGCCATGCCTGGCTTTTGGGGGGGTGGGGGCATAAATCATGGCACTGTGGATTGAACTCAGGTCCTACACGTACTTCACTCAGTTACCTCCGTGGCTGGTCTGCTTTTGACTTAGTCTATCACCATATAGGCAAGGCTGGCCCAGAACCCAAAGTCTTCCTGCCTCAGCTGGAATGACTGGCTTGTGCTGCCATGTCTGGTTCAATTCTTTACTCTTTAGGGTCGCAGTTTTGAACACTCAAGAGCTCATGTGCCTTACTAGTGCTGGACTAGCCCAGCACTTGGCTTGAGGGCTAGTGGGCACATGCTCTCCTTGGCTCAGGCTGTGTGGATTGGGAGGGCTGTTCTTAACTACAGCATCTTGTGCAGGTCTACTCAATAATGGCATACCTAGGGGGAGGTGGAACTAGATAATTGGGCCCATAGGACATTAATGAGGAAGGAGGATAAAGCCGAGGATCTGTGCTGTGGAGACATCAGGCAGCCATGATGGTGTAGGCAAGAATGGGGCAAGCCTCCCCCTACCTGTTACCCCTGCTGTTCCCCCTTAGCACTAGCACTTGGCCACAAGTAGAGAGGCAGCCATACAGGAGAAGTTATTTAATAAAACAAGGGCCCACGTGGGTGCTGCTGCCTTCCAAGATGAATGAGCTGCTGGACACAGCCACCTCTCCTCCAAGGAAGAGGCAGTCTCATTTGATTAGGAAAATATTGGTTAATTTTCTAGTGGAGTGCACGACCTTCAGGGAGAGGGGAAGCTAATTTCCAGAACAATGCTACAGACACCTCTCTCTCTCTTGGCCTCTGCTGATCTGAGACGTGCAGAGACACAGCTTCAGGGCAGTGCCCATCTTTGCCCAGCACTGCGCTAAGTAGCTGGGCAGGACCCCCTCCTGAGGACAGGATGGGTCATCACAGGCTGTTCCTAGATGACTTGTTTTAGAAGCCCCTGGGATGGGCCCATGCCACGGGGTAGTAACGACAGGAAGCTCTACTTCCTGAGGGTTCCTGGGAGCTGCTCCTTATCAGCCCTCTTTATTCCTGTTTCTGGAGACACAGATGGCCATCTCCAATATGTCTGTGTACTGGATAATGCCCAATACCCAGTGATAGCTGCCTGCCTGGTGCAGGTGTCCTATACTAGGGATGTTGCCGATGCCAGGATACCCAGGGAGGGGCACAGGCCTTGCCTGCCCTAGAGAAGGTGTCTAAGTTCAGGTGAATATTCTGGCAACCTACCATGATCTGTCTGGCCATAGCAGGGCCTATGGTGGATGCCGGGAACACCCTTTTCTGGACTACCTCAAGTTCCTGCAGGGTTCCTGACAGACCTAGAGCCTGGAGTTGCAGGTTCCCATCCTGGGCTGGGAAAAGTGATGTCAGTTTGAGACCAGGCCCAGGGGCTCCCAGGACTCAAGGCTACAGGGACAAGGAAGCCTTGGGGTGACTCAGAAGCAGAGGACCATCCTTGCACTGCTCTCCTGACAGCCAGCCATATGCTGCCCTTCCGCCACTGCTCACAGCATGACGCTAGGCCAGTACCTGGGAGTGCTCCACAGGTCAAGTTGTGGGCTGGGGCCTGCACAGGAACACTGATCCACTTGCTCCTGTGACTGTGGAGTGAGCACATGGAGGCTCATCTCAAAACCACCCACAACGTTTGGGCACTTGGGGGACAAATCTTCACAAGCACAAATCCACAGATGCATCTAGCGCCAAGATCCTCATGTCCAATTTGTACTCTGGTGAGGTGATCATGGCCATAGGCAGTGGGTGGGGATTGAGTTCAATGGGTAGATACATCCCAGTTCCCACCCGCCTTGCAGGGTGACACATGGCTGAACCTACTAGTACAGAGATGACAGATGGATAGGGACTGAAACCCACAGTGGAGACCAGGGGGAAGACACCAGAATCTTAACCTTTGTGGCTGACCAGCACCAGCAGCCAATAGGGCAGAGGGAAGAGCTGATCACACACTAACTACAGAACTAGCTGGAGGAGGGCCAGACAGACACAGGATTAGTGCCCTGCGGGGAAGGTGTGGACAAGGGCAAGTGGTTTGCTGTGACCCTGACCACCCTGTCTAGTACTTTACAAGCTCCTAGAAAGAACTGGCTACAATGGCCGCTACCATGCCAAGCAGCCAGCACAAGAGGACCCATCCAGAGCTCCAGGCCTCTTAGACCTTGAATGAAAGAGAAAGTGGGGAAGAGGATGGGTCTTCTAGTCACGTGACCACAAGGAAGGGAAGAAAACTAGTCAGTGAGCAGGGACACACAAGAACGAAAAGGTATGCTAGATGGCACACAATACATTAGATGGTACCCCAGTATGCTAAATGGCACCTCAATATGTTGGAAAACATCCCAGTAATCTGGATGGAATTATGGTATACTGGGAAAACCCTAGTATGCTGGATTAAACCCCAAGAAACTGGACAAATCCCAGTATATTAGAACACCGTATGCTGGATGAAACCCCAGGATGCTGGAAAAAATCCCAGTATGCTCAGGCCAGAATTCTAGTATTCTGGGCAGAATCCTGATATGCTGGAACCCCTTTATGCTGGACAGAACCCAGTATGTTGGACAGAATCACAGTATATTAGCTGGAACCCCAACATGCTGGGTGGGATCCTGGAATACTGCTGGACACGGGTACAGAATCCTATGCACTAAATGGAATCCTGGTACGCTGGATAGAAGCCCGCTATATTAGGTAGAATTCCTCGACAGTACACGGAACACTGGGATGCTGGATGAAACTACTTATGTGTGATGGCACCCTTGTCTGGGCCACCCTTCTGCTATGGCACGATGGCCCGCTCTGTACTCTGAGACTCCTGGGAAGAGCCATCCTCTATGACAGAGGGTAAAGTGGAGAATGCCACAGGCTCCCATGTGCCGAATACGAGGGCTGGCAGATGTGGCCAGGGACAGGGACAGGAGCCAGGGCATGAACACAAGATCAAAGGCTACTGACAGAGGACAGGCGTGGGTACCATAGTCTCCACTGATCATGCAGAAGTGACCTGAGAAGGCTGAGGTCCAGGGCTGGAACCTGGTACATGTCCATAGGTTCCCACAGTGTCCTAGCCACGAGCTGGGTCCGAGTGAGGAGCAAGAGTATCCTGTTCAGAGCCACATGTGGGCAAAAGGGAAGGCGGTGGTTACTGCTGTGTCATCTATGTGTGCCCAGCACCAAGGTGAGGCTTCTGTTGGTACCCCTTGAGTAGCTTTCTCAGGAGTGTGGCAGTTCACTGGGTCCCCTGCTGGACAGTAGGAGTGGGCAGTTCACTGAGTCCCCTGCTGGACCGTAGGACCAACCTCACTAAACCAGTACCAAATGCCTACTCTGAGGCCACTTGAGGCTGAGACCCAGAGAGTTCCCACTCCACGGGCAGAGACACAGCAGAGAGAACAGGTCTCCATGGCCAGCCCAGCCCAGAGTTAACATTTGAGGGAGGTCTGGGTGACAGTACGTGATTTAAAAGTTAATTAAAATGAGTGGTATAGAGTGTAACAGCCTCGGGTGTTTATTTCCAAAGGGCGTTTGGAAGGAAAAGGGGGAAAAATCTAATAAAAAGCTTTGTGAGGTATTGCATTAGCAGGTAATCACGCTGCTAAATCACCAGGCGTCTGAAGCAGCCTAATGACTCTGCTGCTGCTGCCGGCCCTTCACCCAGGGAGTGGAGAGAATGGGCACCTTCGGTTTCTGGAGCAGACATGTGAGAGGTGGGAGCGGAAACTGAGGTCTGAGACATGGGTGCAGCCTGCAGGAAGGGCAGCTCCCTCCCATACCATAAGTCAACCCTTCCCACCTACCCACCACACACACCCTGAGTACTAACGATGGTCCCATCCTGGGTAGTAAAGCTACCCATAGTCACAAAGTCCCTGAGTGGATGGAGGATGGCCAGTCCGCAGCACTGGAGATCATGGAGGGACCCTAGAAGTACATCTGAGGAAGAAGTCCCTGGGCCAAGGCACTAAGGACGTGCCAGGTAGACTGGCAGTTGGGCGGAGCCCAGCTTTGTCCATATTGCCACCTTTGTGTAAGGGTGACAGGCCTGACCTGATGGGAGCTTACCACAGCAGGCATGACAACTGTCAGGTGGTCTGGTAAGAAGGCTCTGTGACACATGAGTGATACATGGCTTCCTGAGAACTGCACAGTTACAGAGGCTGGCTGGCTTCTGCAAGGGACAGAGCACAGAGTAGCTGCACTCACTCAGTAGACTCTTGTGGGTTCTGGTGGGACAGGGGGATGACACAGCAGAGATTATGTCCACAGCAGAGGCCCTCCTTGGTCCTATTCTGTCATACCTCTGTGGTCTGACCCTGTCCTGACAAGTAAAACACCCTGAGAGACGCGGGCCACCCTTCTGCCCGCCCCTGCTGTCAAGTCCTCCAGTGCCTGCAGGAGGCCCTGTTGCTTCAGGCCTACTTAACCATGTGATTTTTTCCTTCGTCTCCCATTCAGGCCCAGGAGAGAAGTGGCTAGTCTATGAGCGAGTGGCTGAGGGTCCACCTAGGAGCCTCTCCCTGTGACTCTGGACCAAGTGCCAAGCAGCCAAGGACAGGGCTGCTTCATCACTCCAGCCACCAGAAAGCTCTGCCAGGAGTTAGACAGCAATTCTATCTCTTGGCCATTTATCTATCAGGTAGGTGACTGGCTTTCCCTGACTAGGGTAGCTCTCCCCCTGACTGTTGTATGATGCGCTGAGGCATCTCAACATGAAGAACAGTTATAAGCTTTGTCATGGTGCTGCATAAACATCTCCTTCATCTTCTGGGCAGAAGCTGCATCCTCCAGCACAGAGGCTGTGTCTTGCCCTTGCCCACCAAGCTTCTGGGTGCCTCTGAGCACTTGTCAAAGCCAAGGCAATGGTCGTACAAAGCTGACCCATGGCAATCACTGAAGCACGGAGCCTGAGACTTCTGGAACCCTGGCTGCCCAGGATCCCACTGGTAGATGTGGCTTGTGGTGGCTTCTGCCATAATGGAGGGCTGCTTAGTTCCTTTCAGCCCAGGTGGCACAAAGATGACAGAAACCTTCATAGTTCTCAGGTGTAAATACCAAGACCGAGGCCCTGGCAGAGCAATGTCTGCTGAGGAGGTTCCTTAGGTTAAGTCTTTCCACACTACCTCACACATCTCAGGGCTGGAGTCCTAGCAAATGTTATCTACAGCGGAGTCAGGCAAGCCTCAGACATGATCATCCCCAGTTTAGTCCCCCTCCAGAGTGAAGCCAAGCAACCCAAAATTCAAGGGTGTGGCAGGCTGGCATGTCATAGCCACCCCAGAAATGGAAAAGAAAACACTGTCTTAGGTAGATTCCAAGCCAACCAGACCAGCTCATTGTATCTGCAGCTAGAGAATCTCTTTGCTGTCTCCCATGTTGTCCTGGGGAGAGAACCACCCAGATTCCAGAAGCTAGACTTGGTGGAGGACCCCTGCCTTCAGCAGCTGCTGCCCCAGATCACATCCTAGCCCCATTCTAAGCAGGTAGAGAGGACAGGAGCTTCCGGCAGAGGTGCAGGACACACCCAGTTGGCTGGAGGCAAGGGAAGGAGCAGGCATCTAGTGCATCACCTGCTTATTCTCCCCACCCCCACCCCCACCATCTGTTGGCTCATTTGTTAATTATTGAGCAGGTTATCCATCATAGCAGTCTGTTGCCTGGCTGTTTATCAACCAACCACCTTCTGCATCCACTGAGCTCCATGTGAGCAGCGATAAGCGTCATTAATAAAGAGGAGCTTGGGAGGAGCTGCCTAGTGGCTCCTGCCCAAGTCCAGAAAGTTTCCCCAACAACTGCTGTCAGAAGGGAGGGGAGCTCTGGCTCCACCCAGCCACCGTGGGGAAAAGCCTTAGGTATTTTCAGGTCAGTAGGATGAGGTGATTCTGGAATATTCTAGAGTTGTCTGCCTGGTGCCAGATCCTGGTACCACCTGGAGGAAACTTAAGAGCCCCCCACAGGTTCCTTGTGCATCAAAGGTAGGAGATAAAACAACTGTGTATGTTGGGGAGCACTTCTGTTTGTGACCACAGCCTTCCTGTGGATGCCCAGCCTGGCACACAGTAGCCTTCAGGAGGAGCAAGTGGGTGGAGCTGTGTACAACAGCTGGAACTGCTTCCTTTTGGTCACCGTAAGTGTCCTGAATGCCTGTAGGCCTCGCCTTGTCATATCTCCCATCATCCCTACCCACACACACACACATTCTCCAAGGAGTACTTGCAGACACTTCCTGGGTGGGGGAGGCCGAGGAGGAGGAGGGGGGGAGGAGGAGGAGGGAGGGGGGAGGAGAAGGAAAGGGGCAGAAACAGGGCCTGGGCGGAGCTAGGGCCTCCTTCTTTACGGTGACCACCAGGGCCATCATCTGGAGCAGAAGTGGAGAGGCCCTGCACCTGCCTTTCCCTGAACAGAGACATCAATGGCCACGTGTGGAAGTGGCTGCCTGCATCTCACAGAGGACTAAAGCTGAGACACCTGATGAAGTATCAGGTCCTGTGAGGTAGTAGCCCCATTAGGGCGTAGTTCGTAATGGTGGGCACACGGGAGAGCATCCCTGTGCCTTTCCTAGTGAGACCTCAAGCACAGCTCGGCACGGGCACTCTCAGCCCTTGTTGGCTCTACCATCACAGGCTTGGGCTAACCTGGGTCCCCTGCTCCATGTGAGAAGCTGTTCATGTGGAAGAGGAGGAGGGGTAGGGGGTAGCCAGGGAGGAAGCAAAGGGACAGGAGAATGGATGCCCAGCCGATGGCCAGGGCTAGCTGGCTTGCAATCCAGCTCCCTCCTCCTCCTCTGAGGATTGCTGGGTGCAGGAAGGCAGAGTTAGGAATCCTGGGGCCTGGGGTCAGAAGGTGCCAGGAGCTGCCAGTGTATTGTGGGGTCCAGGCTATGGCCCGTGCTGGAGCAGGCTGCCCTAGGGAACCCAGACTTTCTTCTCTGCATACATTAATTATGACAGAATAAACAACACTGTTTTGAAAAATGCATGTTTCCGTGCGATTGCATTTTTTAATTGGTTGGTTTAACATCTGAAATTTAATTTAATTCCAACTTGCTTTTCCTCAGCATGGGGTCAGGTTGTGAGTGGGGAAATCATTACCGGAGTGCCATCAGTAACGGTGGAAAGGGGGGTCCCAGAGCATGCACAGGGTCCCTTGGGTAGCCTAGCTGCCTTGCTGTGGCCTGGGAATGGGGGTTTTGTGGTCCATTCCTGCAGGTGCCTGTTCTCTGTACTCCAAGCTCCAGCTGCACCCAAGGCTAGACCCAGCCCTCCTGGCCCAGGGTGGCTCTGATGAGGGAAGCTGGTCCATAGGTATTTTCACTTTAGCTGAACACTTGCTTGTTTCCTGGGGAGTCACCTACCCAGGCAGAGGAGGCCAAAGAGTTGAAAGGTGAGGGTGAGGCTGAAGAGGAGACCAGGTGCCACCCACTCAAGACAACTCTGAGTTTACCACTGTCGCTGCTGTATTTGAACACTCCATGTTAGTGAAGGCCAGGCTGAGGGCACAGGGGGTACAAGCATTGGGACAACGAGGCCAGGCCTAAAACCAGTCAGACACGACAGGATGGGACAGGACAGGTTGAGCTTGGCGGTCCAAGTGTGTCTGCTTCTCAGAGTCTGCATTGCGCCTTTTCTACCCAAGATGACGGAGACTCACCAAGGCCATACCTATCAGGAGCCTAGAGACAGCCAGATTCCTGCTGAGGCTCCTGGTATGGTCTCTGCCAGACCCTTGGGTTCAGGTGTGGGCAGGGTGAAGGGAGCAGCACCTGCAGGGAGCGCTCCCCTCCTACAGAGACAGAGTTCCTTTCCTCCAGTGGTCAACAATCACACAGAGGGACACATCCACCAGGGAGAGCAGCCACATTCCTCCTCTGTGACTCCTCCCCAGGGTCATTAATCCTGACCAGTGGCAGCCTCATGGACTACAGGGACACCCCCACCCCCACCCTCAACCCCCACCCCTGCCGTGGGAGGCACTGGGGTGCAGGCTGTGGAACTAACAAGGCATTTAAAACTTGAAGCCCTCCGACCTGCTCCTTCCTGTATTACAGCAAATCCCACGTGGACCTTCAGGGTACGAGGGGCACAGAGTGACAGGAAGCCAGAGTTGAGGTGACTGTTAAAAGACTTATAAGAATCTGCATTGTCCACAGATACCTGTAACAACGTCAGCACCACGGAAGGGACAAAAGCTTGTCATTCTTGAGAGTGTGGCTGATGGCTGGACCCCTGCAAGTACCGCGTGTGGCCTACAGACCTTCCTTACACACTGGGCTGGAGGGAGGATCCTATGTGCACCCCAGGCAGGGGGCACCTGCAGCAGCTGGTCCACCCTCTGAGGCCCAGGATACTGGGCAAGCCCCTCGTGCATCTATGAGATGAAACACATGGCCTGGCTTCCTGGGGCCACAGATCCCATTGAGATCTGAGGCGAACTGTAGAGAAGTCAGAAAGATACACCATCTACACACACGCCATGCTGCCTGGGAGCCCATTGCCCTGACATACCAGAGCAAATGCTGGGCATTCTGTGGCTTCCAGGCTCACTCTGCAGCCACCAGGAAGAAAGAGGCCATGTGATACATGGCCGCAAGAAGCACCTCTGTGAAGAACTGAACCAGATCTATGGCACAGTGGGCACTTGTACTTTTCAAAAGCACACACACAGGTGTGTGTGCTTTTCTGCTGTGTGTGCGCGAGACACATGCCCAGCAGAAGCAGAGCTGTCTTTGAAAAGATGTTTAGGAAATGCGGAATAAGTTGTCTGCGGAGCTAGAGATTTTCAAGGTACGGAACTTGGCATTCGTTAATGAGCAGACACACGTAGTCCCAAACATTTAATTGAAAATCAAGCAGCAATGTAAACCACTCTTCAACAGGGCAGCTCCTGAGGACCCACTGCACCAGACAGCTTCGTCTGCAGAAGTTACCCCAAGCCAGGGTTGCGGAGGTGCACTAACTGC
>JADRCH010010699.1:0-23263 GCA_019843965.1 Rhynchomys soricoides
TCTCTCTCTCTCTCTCTCTCTCTCTCTCTCTCTCTCTCTCTCTCTCTGTGTGTGTGTTAGGGGGAAGGCTGGGCCTTGCAGCCCCTAACGATTCTCAAGCCCACAATTATTATTAGTAGATGCTTTCTATTTATGAGCACTGCGTCCCTCAGGCTTGCGTTCTGTTCCACAGCTGCTCCTGCAGCTTTGGAGGGAACAGAGGGTACAGGGCAGGGACACAGCCCATGGGTTCTATTTATGGGGTCTCACTCAGCAGGGCAGACAAGGAAGCCCTGGCCCTTCACAGGTTCCCTATGCTCTTGGAGGCCACAGGGGCCCAGGACATACTGGAGAAGTGGGGACAAAGAGGAAAACAGCAGTGGACAGATGGGTGTGTGATTCAGCTTGTGCCCCAGGGAGATGGGAAAGGCTGAGGAAGTCACTCTTCTACAGCCCAGACCCTGGAGTGTGGGAGAGCCAGGGCACCCAGGTTGCTCTACTCTGAATCCTTGCTCATCTTGCCAAGGGCTGGGAGACCGAACTGTTGGCCTGGTCTCCTCCCTGGTCTGTCTGCCACCTACAAGGCACTGGGTCTCTGAGAGTGGCTTTTCTCGGAGCCACCATACTTAGAGCATTGACATCACCTGGTGAGATATAGCCCCAGCTGTCACTCTTAGCTGCTGTGTGACCAGAGTGTAAACATTGGTTCCCTTCTCTGAGCTAGTATCCTTACATAAAACAGGGATTGGTGCCTTGCAGAGCTCCCAGTCAAGGCAATTTAATAGGAACCGAGTCACTCACTGTGTGAAATAGTCCAAATGAAACAAGGAGCCATGGTTGGCAAAGAACCCATGGTACACATGAGGATCCAAGTTCAGATCTCTAGTATACTTCTAAAGCCAGACACAGCAGTGCACACCCATAAGCCCGTTCTAAAGCCAGGGATGGCACATCCATAACCCTGTCTCTAGGAGAGGTGGAGGCAGGAAGATTCCAGCCAGCCTAGCTGAGTCAGTAAGCTTCAGCTTCACTGAGAGACCCTGCCTCATAAAATAACCTGGGGAGCTGTGGCCAGAGGGCTCAGCAGCAGGTAGAGGTGCACCGAACCTGATGACCTGAGTTTGATCCGTCAGCCTCACATAGCAGAAGCAGAGAACAGATGAAAAGATGCCACCAACCTCAAACTGTGAAGCAGTTTTCAAGTCAAGGGACCTTAGGGGACAAAGAATAGAAACAGGTGGCCTGAGGTTGCAGGGCAGAGGGCTGACGTGGGAGAGGAGGAGATGACATCAAGTGGGCTCTCTTCTGTTGGACGGTGACTGGCACCTGGTGTAAAAAACTGCCTGACAAGGACAAACTAAAAGACCAGAGAGAACCCAGCCAGCACTTGTAGCTCCAAGGGCTGAAAACTGCCCTCTCTCCCAGCCCCAGGACAGCTCTTAGGGACTCAGGAGACACTGAAAGGGTCGAACATCAGTGGCAGGGCACAAGGAGTCCCTACAGTTGAGTCCCACCTCACAAATCTTAAATCAATGTCCCCAAGGTTCAAACTACTTCCAGACAACTCTACTGCAAAGTCAACAATATTTACTGTAATCTACAGAAGTCTGGGACCCAGACAAGGGAGAATCAGTACTGAGGAGAGAGTCAGTACCCACTGATGGTCAGCTGGTTACAGGGAGACTCAGGAATGCACGGCTCAGAGTGAAAAGAAATGAGAACCAGGGGACAGCCGTAACAGGTAACATTAACTCACCTTACTTCACACCATGTGACCAAAAGCTCAGAGACAGAAAAGCAGGAGAAGGCGCCTGGCCAACCACACAGTGAGCATGGCACCATGAAACAGGACAGGGGGAGGTACTAGGGCAGGCCACACACTGCCCTGAGAGGATGAGTAATCTCAGAGATGCCATAGGAGGAGATACCCAAAATGACACAGGAGAAATCACCCACCTATCTATGGGTCACATGACAGGGCTCCATATACATCTAGAGTCCAAAGAAGAGGCCAGCGCGTGCCTGTGAAACAGCTCTCCATAACCCACATCCTGATAGCACAGGCACATCAGTCCCTGACCCTCAGTGAGATCCGATTCAGACCAGCTGTACGGTACAAATGCTGGGAGGTCTCTGTTACCTCACAGAGTGTACCTCACACTCAGTTCTGATGGCTGTGGCTGGGCTCTTACTCTGCTTCCAGAGTTCAGATGAAGTGGGCAGCACTGTGTGACAGAACTGTCAGAGGCTCCCAGAAAGCAGCTACCAAGGAAACACTCCTGGTGACGGTTCTGTGTAAGGGAGTATATCCATCCTTCCCAGGAGACCCTAGGTGACTGTGGCCTTGAGCAGTGCCCTCCTCAGATCCTGGCCTTCAGAACTGGCCACTGGAAGCTGTTATCCAGTGATGTGTAACCGACACGGGGGATGGAAAGATGCTTGAGGAAATCACACCCACATTTGTACAATGGAAGGGCAGGCCTAAATAAAAAGACCTGAGAAACCCAATACACTCCAAACAAGGCAAGAAGAAAATGGCATCAGAACACACACTCCATCTTGCTCATTTCCAGGGAAAACAAGATCTCCAGGAAGCTGGCAGGGGCAGAAATGCTTTCTCTACAGAGAAACGAAGATAAGAGTGACAGAGTATTTCTCCCTGAAAACAGTGACGGCAAGGATAATGGGGTGTCTTAGTTAGGGTTTTACTGCTGTGAGCAGACACCATGACCAAGACAACTCTTAGAAGGACAACATTTAATTGGGGCTGGCTTACAGGTTCACAGGTTCAGTCCATTATCATCAAGGCAGGAGCATGGCAGCATCCAGGCAGACATGGTGTGGGAGGAGCTGAGAGTTCTACATCTTCATCTGAAGGTTGCTGGCAGAATACTGACTTCTAGGCAGCTAGGATGAGGGTCTTAAGCCCACGCCCACAGTGACACACCCACTCCAACAAGGCCATGCCTCCAAATAGTGCCACTCCCTGGGCCAAACATATACAAACCATTACAGGAGGGAACAAAGAGTGGACCAGTGACCTTGAACTTGACACACTGTGGAATAACAACCTTGAAGGGTCTTCAGACACACAAGGCCTACAAGCCTGACTCCCAAGCTGATCTGTACCATAAACCAACCATCCATCAATCTACTCACCCACCCGCCCACCCACTCATCCACTTATCCATTTTGCATTTCTGAGGATGGAACCCAGAGCCTTATGCATATCAGTAAGCACCCTGCTCCCGAGCCACTCTCCAGGCTCTTGGGAGGATTTCAGGCACTCTATCACCTAGCTATACCTCTAGCCACTTACATAGACAATTTCTAAAAAGCTGTTTCAACCCCACCCAGCTCTGCTATGAAATCAAAATCTGAAGACATCGTAAAGAAAAGGCACAAATTACAAAACAAGGACCCTCAGGTGACACAAAGACCCCAAAGGGTATGGCTCCCACCATGTAGTGCAAACTCTACCTTACAACTCAGTATGAGTCACTTGTGTAGCTACCTTTGCACATGTACGCTCATGCATGTGAAGGTCAGAGGTCAACCTTGGGTGTTATTCCAAATACAGCCCGCCTTGGATTTTATTTCTTGAGACAGTCTCTCCCTGGCCTGGTGTCCACTGACTAAGCTAGCCTGGCTGGCATGAACCTCAGGGATCCTCCTGTCTCTATCTCCCCAGCACAGGGATTAGAAGCCTGAGCTCCAACATGTGGTTTTTAAAATGGATGTTTCTGGGGATCAAACTCAGGTCTTCATGCGTGCAAGGCAATTGCCTTACCAACTGAGCCTCTCCCCAGGCCCCCCACCCCCACCCCGCACCAGTCACACTGGATAGCTGTGAAAATAAAAGATGATTTATTTTCTTCAGTTTCTCGGCCAATCATGGCAGGAGCCATGGCAAAATAGAGCGCTTTACTTTGGTTGAGAAGTAGAGGAGGATACTGGGGTCCACCAGGACTACATAGGCCACATAGCAGTGAAGGACACACACCTAATGACCTGTTTCCTCTAGCAAGGCTCTACCTCCTAAAGTCTCCAGACTTCCCCAGGTAGAGTAACCTGCTGGCAACAAGCGTCTGCCCCTTGAGCCCTCCCATTCCAAACAATGACCCACTCAGTCTTCTCCAAGAATCCAAGGCTGCTTGGCACTGGAGACTCATGGTGACACAACTACTACCCATGAAAAAGAAACCATATACTCAAACACTCAAATCAAATATATATAGTGCACAAGTAACATACATTTCGTGTGTGTGTGTGTGTGTGTGTGTAGGCCAGAGGACAACTTTAGCTGTCATTCCTCAAGAGTCATCCATCTTCATTACTGAGATCGGATCTCTTACTGGCCTGGAGCATGGCTGCCCAGAAAGCTCCAAGACCTACTGTTGTCTGCCTCCCTAGTGCTGGGGTGACAGGTGTGAGCTGCTATGCCTGGCTTCTTATGTAGGCTGTGGGTCTCAAACGCAAGTCCTTGTAGCTATAGCAAGTGTTCTTTCTTATCCAGTGAGCCACTTACCCAACATGCATTTTTCAAAAACAAAACCAAGCATCTTTGCAAAGTATAATCAGTCCAGGAATGAATGTGAACTGCACACGGTGGACCCCATCCCTAAGGGGCAGGAGTGAATGCTTTTCTCTCACAGGAGAAAATGGAGACGCCTGCACACCACCTCTGTGCAGGGGGCATCCTAGGGTGTTCTACACAAACAACAAACAAAAATGAAAAGTGTAAGCCGATACTTTTTATAACAACACTGAAACACGAATCACCTAGGGAAAGATTGAGACGGCTTTGGGATGGAGATGAGAAGACGGGCTCAGAGGAAGCCCTCAACGGCTGGAGCTGCGTTGCTAAGATGCAGCATCCCCAGACGATCTGCACAGTTGGTGCATGCCCAGTCAACACCCGAGCTGCCTTTCTGCTTAGTAGAATGTGAAGGCTGAGACTACAGTTTGGAAGGAGGTCTACAAACCCTGGGATTCCCACACGGTCTGAAAAAGAGCAGAGCTGAAGAGAACATTACTTCATCTGCTGGGCAAGGATGAATCAGACACAGGCATGAATGGAGGAATGGTGGCGGCTCACCCCGAGGCTGACTCTCAGGTTCATGGCCAAGGTACAAAGGTAACTGTTTTCTAAGCAATGTCACTGTGCCAGGACACATGAAGGTATGTGTGCACCCCACACACCTTTTTTTTTTTTTTTTGAGACAGAGCCTCATGAAGTTCAGGTTGGCCTTAAACTCTCTATGTAGCTAAGGAAGGCCTTGATCCTCCTGTCTACTCTGGAGCACTGGGATTGCAGGCATGCACCAGCATGCCAAGTTTATGTGGTCTTAGGACAGAACCCAGGGCTTTGTGCATGCTAGGCAAAAATACTCTGTTGTCTGAGCCTCATCCCTCCATAGAAACATGAGAGAACTTCAAAATATGTCTAGTATCAGATCTGAAAGTCAACTCCAGTGGATCAGATCTGTGAAATGTACACAACAGAAGTCCTAGAAGAAAAGCATGGAGAGACATCCTCCTTCGATCTGACAGCAGATGCACACTCCACAAAGGACTGATGAACTATCCCAAGTTAGAACTTCTGCTCTTCCCTAAATGCTTTCAGAGAATGAAGGGACTCTGGCCAGCTCAAGTGTGTGGTGAGCATGGCTCTGGCAGGCCTTGGCCTTCTCCCATTCCCTTTGCCTTGCTAAAAACTGTTAGATTACATTCCTGAAGCTAACCACCAAGGTCTATTCCCTCATTTGGCCACTTCCTCCTTCTGAGGCTAACTACCAAGGTCCAAGCTATCAAAGTATTGAAATCCAGCAATCCAAAGCCCCCTTTATTCACTTAATTAATAAGCCCAATTACACCTCATCCTAACACGGGGTTCCTCTTGCATCATTTGCTTATGGACCTCGTCTGCCTCTTCTCTATCCAGAGGCAGTCCTTTGTCCTTCATCTCCCTCCCCCTTCTCCCTCATCTTCAATCTCCCTGTCTTTGTCTCTAATTCTCTGCCCTCTGTCCTCTGGGGTAAATCAACCTCCTTTGTGCTGAGAACTTGGTTTTGGGGGCCCTAGGTTGATACTTTTCCTAAAAAGCATAGCCTCGGAGAACATAGCATGGTTTATGGCTGATAAATGTGTGCCCAGCTATACAAAGACTCCTGAAATCCAGTACCAAGGAAATACACAACTTAGTTTTTAAAAAATGAGCCAAGGGGCTGGTAAGATGGGTAAGACCTGAGTTTGATACTTGGAACCCTCGGAAAGATGGAAGGAGAGAACTCACTCCACAAAGATGTCCTGTGTGCCATACAGGCATCCCGGCACAGTCCTTCCTGAAGCAGGGAGGTGCACGTTGGAGGGTCAGGAGAGAGAACGATGGAAGCCAAGTGCTACAGCCCTCTGAAAGTCCCACAGGAGGGGTGAGGGCTGGCTCACTGGGAAAATGCCAGCTTCATGAATTTGAGGACACGAGATCAGCTCCCCGCACACACGTACAAGTCAGCAGTGAGGGCGAATGTCCATAATCCTTGTGCAGAGCTAGAAGTGCTGCAGGGCAGATAGGCACATCCCCAGAATGTATGGCCAACCTGTCTAGCTGAGCTGGGAACTCTGGTTCAGTCAGAGACCCTGTCTTAGAAAATAGGTAGCCACAAAGCCTCACAAGCCCAAGATCGGGGGGGGGGGGGGGAAGGGGAGGTTTAAGTCCCAGAATCACCAAAACAAAACAAAAATTGTGGAGCTGGCAAGGTGGCTCAGTGGGTAAGGCACTTGCCACGGGAGCCTGACCACTGGGTTCAATTCCTGGAACCCACATAGGCAGAAGGAGAAAACCCACTGCATGAAGTTGTTCTCTGACATCTACATGTGCACTGTGCCATGTAGCCCCTGCCCCATCACATACACGCAGTAATAATAAACAAATGCATATTTAAAAAATATTCCTAGCATCTCCCTGAGAGCAATGGTGTGTACACTGGAATCAACATCTGTTTCTCTGGCACCCCTCCCCCATCTGTCTGTGCTGGGATGGAACCTCAAGCTTTGTGCCTGCTAGACAAGTGGTCTACTGCTCAGTGGAACCGCAGCTGTGGGAATGTGTCTTAATAAAGTGCTTTAACAGTAAGGGCCTGCCTGCCAACTGTCCACACTGGAAGGAAGGCCCCCTGGGAGTCTGGGGACTTAGCAGAGTGTGTACCTCAGGGCTCACAGCCCAGTCCATCACCTGCTTCCTGTTACCATGCAGCTAAACACAAGCTGAAGAGGGAACTCTATACTATGAAAGTCTTGGGGCAAACCTTATCTCCACCCATGGCTGGCTTCCTTCCTGGGGACCTGTCATTTGCTACATGTGACATTTCACTCAAAGCTGGGTATATTGCGTCATACATGGCCACCCTGCTCTGTGATGGGAACCTGTGGCCTAGGGAACCTAGGTGCTGACAGTGTGTGCTTTGTCCCACACTCCACCCCAGGAGGTCTTTATTTGGGCTGTAAGGGTGAGGTCTGGGGTACCACACTCAGCTTGAATGGAACAGGGCTGACACCCGTCCTGCCATGGAGTAGGAGCAGAAAAGGCCAGGTGAGCACAGAGTGACTCTGGGGACCAGGCCTTGACTGTGTGTTGGCAAAGTGGCCAGGATCAAGGTTTAGACTTCTCTGATCTGTGATGGCCTCTCAGGACCAGTGCTTAGTGGGGGGTTGTGCTCTCAGTGGCTCTCTGAAGGCAGCTGTCCTTCCTATGTGGCAGGTGTGGCTCGGGGCTCCTGGTGGGCCCAGGGACATAGATGACAGCCGGGCAACCATCTGCTCTCAGAGCTACAGGCGCAGGCTGTTACTGCAGCTGATGCTAAAAGGCAGATTTGTTGGTTCTGGGTTAAAAATATCCTGTGAATGACATGACTTTCAGAGGTAAATCTCTGAAGACTTGGAGGGGCGAGGACGCGCTCTCCTGTGTGTCTCACTCGCCTGAAGTCTGACACGTGGCTGAGTGGGCCCCAGTGGACCGGACCACTCGCTTCTCAGAAAACGGCCTGGAAGTTCCTCACCCACACCCTGCTGGTGCCTGGCCCAGGACTTGGCTGTTCTATCCTACTTCAGACTCATCCCAGTTTCTGCTGGGAGTTCTCAAGTAGATGGACTAACAAGGCAGCTGCCTGGCCTTCCTGACAGCTGTGGGCACCTCAAGATGTAGGCAGAAAAGCCTCCATCACTCGTTACGGAATCCACCTCTGTGCAGCCCCCTCTGGGCTAGCTGCACCGAGGACTGATGGATTTCTACCTGGTTCCCACCACATGGGCCAGTGGCACCTAGGAGGGCATCCAGTCAATAACTGTTTTCAGAGATGTGCTGCCCATGGCAACCTCTTCCCAAGGAGGGATCCAGAATAGTGAGGCTGCTCAGGTCTAAGGTTCAAAGGTGCCTATGCTACCAGAAACCACTGCCCCGCTGCCTCGGCACAGGCCTGCTGGAGGCTCTGGCAGGGCAGTGGCTTCAGGTAGAAGCCAACTTCCCTAACCATCTACAGTAGAGACTGGTTGGAGGGAGAAGCCTGTTGGTAGGAATGCCCCCAGTACTTCAAAAGGTAGTATTCATCTTGGGCACAGATATGTCAGGTGACTCGGCCCTCTTGTGAGTCACAGGTGCTTCCTGGCTAAGGAACCCTGGGACCCTGGCCACCCTAGCATGTCTGCCTGTCTCTGTGCGGACTGCTCACTTACCCTTGGTGTCGGCATCAACTGCAAGCTGCCTTGGTTTTCATCTTTCACTGGCCCTTAAAGTCGATCATGAAAGAGAATTTTCTTTCTTGTTTTTTAATTAGACTCGGTAACATCACCAAGCTGTGAGCTTACGGCTTTGTAGATCTTGTGTTTCTGACAGTAATTACTCACTGAGGCTTTCCAGCTCCAGTTCAACTCAGCAACTGCCCTGCCAGTAATTAAGAGAGATGAGGCAACAGACTCTGGATTCACATGCAGCCCTTCCCACCTGGGCTCCTAGCTTCCTGGCTGAAGCCCTGTGTGGGCATGCTTCCGGGTTATGGCCCTCAGGGGCAGCTCAGCTCTTTATTCAGGATCCACATGGCTGTCTTGCAATAGCTGGGAAAAAGACCCCATGGTACTGGGTGTCTGTTCCTTGCCACCTCTAGCTTAATCTGTCTCTTGGTGAGCACCTTCAGGAATGATTGAGAAGGAACACGTGTCCTCTGTGCCAGAGAGATCCATCAAAGCAGCCTCTTTAGGTCCTTCCCAATCGATCTCCACCACATGTCCAACACTCATGTGCCCTCAGGAGGTGGCAATGGATCCTGCCTCAGACCCTCCCTTCTCCCTCTGCTCATGGGCTCCTTGAAAGTGCAGGGCACATCCAGGACCCTTTGGGCCATGCCATAAAATAGGACAGGGTCCATGGACCAAATGCTAGGTGCGCATGTGCAGGTCACTTGTCCATGACCACTTCCCACGGTTTAGTTTGCAGACCAACTCAGAGCCTCCTCCTGTGGGTGAGAGCTGCCTAGTTGAAAGCCCCAAGGCTCAAGGGAGATGGTGGATGAAATGGCTACTGGACTGCTTAGGGAAGCAGGGTCGGTGAAGGAGTGCCCTGCCTGCCCTGCCTGTTTTATTACAAGCATCCACAAGTCTCTGCTGGTAGAGGTCCTGTGTGGAGGGTCTGGCAGCATCAGCTGCCCATGCTGCTAGCTGCTTCTGTTTTGGGGCTGAGGTTCTCTGGTTGTGGATATACACTGATGCTGGAGTAACCCTCCCTTCCCTGGAGCACTCAACTGAAACTGGCCCAGGGGACTGTGGCAGGAAGCCCAGAGGGGGTCAGGGCCTACATGGCCACACGGCAGTTCCATGGCTGTGTGAGTGGGCAGGCTCCATCAGCTGGCCCACCTCTGACTGTGCCAGGGCTTCCTTAAATACAATTGGTTAGTCACAGTTTAGTGTTCTTTATTGTAAGCTATTTTGAGAGGCAATTAAAACATCCCACTGCCAAAGTGCATGTCTCCTACAGGGAGTCCTAATATGAAGGAGTCAGAAACAAAGATTGGGGAGGAGAACCAGGCTCCAGGCTCATTTTTGAAATGGCAGGCTTTGTCCCGGTCCAGTCTTCTTGGAGAGTGCCAGCAAGACTATGCTGGGATGTGGCCAGGGCTCACAGAGCAGGGAAAACTAAATCATTTCCCACCCAGAGGCCATGGCCTTAAGGACACTGATATGCCCGCTCCCTCCTGCTGAGCTCAGCACGGTTGAAGCCTCTTACCAGGGCTGTTCAGTGACTGTAGGTGTGAGAGAGGAAGGGAACATGGAGGACGTCCGGTTTGTTTGCAAGAGGACTGAGTCCACAAAGTTGATGGGAGTGGTGTGAGGGAGGGTGGCCGGGAGAGCCTGCTGGACTGTCGTCGTTGGCGTTAAAAGGTGATTTAAAAAAGTAGCCAGCAATTTTAGAGGTGTCTCATCCAGTGGCACTGAGCCTCCTACAGGGCTGACCCCGCTTGACACACATCTAGTCATGCTCCCGGGGAACATGGCTTTTCCACGACCCCAGCCTTTCGACATCTGTGAGCAGTGGAAGAGGCCTGTGGTTGATGGAGCACAGTGGCTTGTGACTTTGTGCTTTTACAGGGCAGAGACTAGCTGCTGGGCGGCCAGGAGGATCTCAGATGGGAGGCTACCCACAGGACTCTTGGTGGGTGTCCACAGCAGATCCTGAGGTCTGATGTGTGGGACTCAGCATCAAAGGCCTCTATCCTAGCCAGGAAGATCCCACACAGACCTCCTCCCTGAGGCTACCATGAGGCCTTTCCTTGAGGGTCAGCATTGGGGTTACCAGAGTTAAACCTCCTTTGAGGGACTTCCTCAGGCTACACGGGAAGCTCAGCTCATAGGCCCTACAGAGGATGCCCATGATGAGTTCCACCAATTGCCTCAGAGCTTCCTCAGGGAGGTCAGGAACACAGGCTCAGGTGTGGGGAGAGAACATTGCCCAGGGTCTTGTCAGGACTGTGGCAGATGGTGTTTAGCGAGCTGGTGGTGAGCAGGTAGAGTACCATGGTCACTTTACCTCCCATCTCTAGCCTGTGCCCTATAAGGTGGGGGAGGCCCCAGGGCACACTGGCTCCCAATAGGCACAGGGTCTGCCAGCCCCTGGGGTTGACCAGCAGGAAAGAGGCTCTGCCTCCCTCCAGAGTCAGGCTCCACTCTCTGCCTCTTGCAGCTTTGCTGACTTGAGACAGGGCCCTAATGCAAAGTGAGCCCTGATCAGTCACAGGCAAAGCACAGAATTCCAGTGCAGAAGAGGCCACTGTCTGACCTTGGCCTGCCTCAGGGACTTTTCCACTCCGACCCCAGCTGGCTCAGAACTGAACATGTGTGGTCATCTGGTGAATGGTCAGCCAAGCACCCATCCATCTCCCACTCCCCCACATGCCATAAGAACCAGCCCACTTCCAAGCTAATCACTTGCCCAGTAGGCTTCATATCCTCAGGACCCAGCCAGCCCTGGGACTCCACTGGCAGCAACCAGGTCCACCTCTCTCTTCAGAAATGCAGAGTTTCAGAGGGAGATCAGAAGGTCACAAACCACTACCAGGATGTGTGACACTGATGCCACTTCAGGAGTGCCTTCACTCCCAGGACTCAACAACTGACATACCGTGTGCACTGAAGGGGTGCTCCCGACTCACAGGGTGATGTGGGATGGGGTGTGGGATGAAGGAGATGAGGGAGGAAGGAAGTGACCATCTGAATCCAAGAGGTCTTTGGAACCAGGTGTCCTCCCTAACTCCACCAGCAAGAAAGCAGCTGAGGAGAAGGATGGCTGAGCACAGATAACTCGGGACTCGGGAGGATGCGTGGGAGGTGGTACCTGCAGGTCTGGGGCTGTCCCAACCCCTTGGGCCGCAGGGGGTAGAAGTGCCTTGTTCTCTATAGAAAAGGGTGTGGGAAGGTGGGGGTGGTCAACATCCTTGGTCAGCATGAAGAAGGCATTGTCTGCTTTTGGAGTGGGTCCTGGGGCTCAAGCAGTGCTGAGATTGTCCCTGTCCCTGCCTTGCAGCAGGAGGGTCCATGTGCTGCTGTTACTGCAGCAGTTTCATTGATGGCGTTCATTTAAAAAAGAAATCGCAAAACACGCTCTGCAGTCAATTTGCTCCTTGGCCCCAAGAATAGAATACAAATCATCTCACATCCGGCAGGTACCATCCTGTGATTTGCTTTAGGAAATGATTTTTGAGTGGACTCTGATGTTGTCATCTGTCTCAGGAATGGGAAATCACCCCCCCCACTTGTCCAGGGTGTTGAAGACCATGTCTCTTCTCCAACTGAGTTTGTCCTTTTTCATCTAGCAAGCTCTGTTTTTCTTCCTGAATACACCTGAGCAGTGTGGACGGGCAAGGATGAGTGACAGACAGTGGCAAGCTAGGCCCTGGCTGCCCACTTGGCATATAGCCATTGTGTGACATTGGCAGATGCCCTTAGGAAGTGACACACATCCAACCCAGACGTTGACAGAGCCCCCTGGTCCCATAACTCAGTTTCACGCAGTGGTGGCTGCAGACAGAGCTCCATGGAAGGATGCTTGGGATATCCTGACACCTGCCAGAACCTGCAGCTATGGACCTATGGGCAGGTCACCTGACCCTTCAGACATCAATTTCCACGCCTGGGAAGTGAGGGCCAATTGGAATGAGATACAGTCCTTTGGATCCCAGAATGTTTATGTGAATAAATAAGCAGACTGACTAGGCGGGTGTGGGGCACTCACAAGCAAGCTATCCTAACTGTAAGGACTGTCCCTGGGTGTAATACCATACAAGCATGGAGATGGGGTCGTATTCAACAAAATGGTGATGTTTCCTGCTGCTGGGGGTGATGGCATTGATGATCCCCATCCCAGCTTTAAGGTAAGAGTTTCAATGTGTAGCCTTGGCTGGCATGGAACTCGCTAGACTAGTCTCAAGGGACAAAAAGAACTGCCTGCCTCTGCCTCTGCCTCTGCCTCTGCCTCTGCCTCTGCGCACTGGAATTAAAGGCATGTGCACCACACCTGCTCTTGTTCTTTAATTTTTATTTCTAAGACTCTCTCTCTCTCCGATCTGAGTGAGTTCAGACCACATATATCACCATATGGACATGAGTGCACATGGCTATGGGGTGCAGAAGAGGAGGTTGGACCCCCTGGAGCTGACGATAGCCACTTGATATGGTGCTGGGAAACCACACTCAGGTCCTCCCTAAGAACAGCAAGTGCTCTCAATTCCTGAGCCATTTCTCTAGCCCCTGTCACTTTTGTTTTGGTTTTGGTGTGTGCATAGGTATGCACATGCCTGTGAGTGTGTGGAGGGCAGAGGTCAGGGTTGGAGATCTTCCTGTTGTTCTCCATCTTAATGGTCTCTCACTGAACCTGGGGCTCATTGACTTGGCTAGGCAGTGAATGCCAGGGACTTTTCTGTCGCTGCCTCTGTTATATTAGGTTTGTAAATTGAACCTTAGAACTCTACAATAAGAGTGACAATCTCTTCCCTTCCAGCTTGTACACACACACACACACACACACACACACACACACACACGTCTTCTCACACACAAAGTAATGTGTCATCAATAACAAAGCACATTCTAGGAAAACGCATGGCCAGGCATCGTCGTCGTCCCAGAGTGAACATCCTACAGAGAACCTTCAGCCACATAACCAGGCCATGTGACCTTGAGAGTCTGTATCACATGTGGTCCGTCCTTGACTGAAGTATTGCAATTCGAAGTGTCCCTCCTCATTTAGCAACAGAGATGAAGCATGACTCTGGGTAAAATTACTCACTTTATCTGTAGCAAGACTGTCTATACCAGACAATGCCACATTTGTTCATCAACCCCCGAAGACACTGCCCTCTATTCCAAATACGTATTTTATTTATTATTTAGTCTGTGGTTTTCTAAGATAGGATCTCACTATGTAGCCCAGGTTGGCCTGAAACTCACTATGTAGCCCAGGCTGGCCTTAAACTCATACAGATCTGCTTGCCTCCACCTCCTGAGTGCTGAGTATGTGCTACCACACCCTGCTGCATTCCCTTATTTTTGAGTGTGTCTGTGCATGTGTGTGCTTGAGAAGGCAAACAAGTGTGGGAGCCAGAGGTCAATCTTGAGTCTTGTTCCTCATGTGCTCGGCATCTTATTTTGTGAGACAGGGTCTTTCACTGGGACTTGGAGCTCAGTGAATGGGCTAGGTTGTCTGCTCAAAGGTTCTTCCCATCTTTGCCTATCCTTTGCTGAGATTACAAGCAAGTACTGCCATGCCTGGCTTTTGGGGGGTGGGGGCATAAATCATGGCGCTGTGGATTAAACTCAGGTCCTACACGTACTTCACTCAGTTACCTCCGTGGCTGGTCTGCTTTTGACTTAGTCTATCACCATATAGGCAAGGCTGGCCCAGAACCCAAAGTCTTCCTGCCTCAGCTGGAATGACTGGCTTGTGCTGCCATGTCTGGTTCAATTCTTTACTCTTTAGGGTCGCAGTTTTGAACACTCAAGAGCTCATGTGCCTTACTAGTGCTGGACTAGCCCAGCACTTGGCTTGAGGGCTAGTGGGCACATGCTCTCCTTGGCTCAGGCTGTGTGGATTGGGAGGGCTGTTCTTAACTACAGCATCTTGTGCAGGTCTACTCAATAATGGCATACCTAGGGGGAGGTGGAACTAGATAATTGGGCCCATAGGACATTAATGAGGAAGGAGGATAAAGCCGAGGATCTGTGCTGTGGAGACATCAGGCAGCCATGATGGTGTAGGCAAGAATGGGGCAAGCCTTCCCCTACCTGTTACCCCTGCTGTTCCCCCTTAGCACTAGCACTTGGCCACAAGTAGAGAGGCAGCCATACAGGAGAAGTTATTTAATAAAACAAGGGCCCACGTGGGTGCTGCTGCCTTCCAAGATGAATGAGCTGCTGGACACAGCCACCTCTCCTCCAAGGAAGAGGCAGTCTCATTTGATTAGGAAAATATTGGTTAATTTTCTAGTGGAGTGCACGACCTTCAGGGAGAGGGGAAGCTAATTTCCAGAACAATGCTACAGACACCTCTCTCTCTCTTGGCCTCTGCTGATCTGAGACGTGCAGAGACACAGCTTCAGGGCAGTGCCCATCTTTGCCCAGCACTGCACTAAGTAGCTGGGCAGGACCCCCTCCTGAGGACAGGATGGGTCATCACAGGCTGTTCCTAGATGACTTGTTTTAGAAGCCCCTGGGATGGGCCCATGCCACGGGGTAGTAACGACAGGAAGCTCTACTTCCTGAGGGTTCCTGGGAGCTGCTCCTTATCAGCCCTCTTTATTCCTGTTTCTGGAGACACAGATGACCATATCCAATATGTCTGTGTACTGGATAATGCCCAATACCCAGTGATAGCTGCCTGCCTGGTGCAGGTGTCCTATACTAGGGATGTTGCCGATGCCAGGATACCCAGGGAGGGGCACAGGCCTTGCCTGCCCTAGAGAAGGTGTCTAAGTTCAGGTGAATATTCTGGCAACCTACCATGATCTGTCTGGCCATAGCAGGGCCTATGGTGGATGCCAGGAACTCCCTTTTCTGGACTACCTCAAGTTCCTGCAGGGTTCCTGACAGACCTAGAGCCTGGAGTTGCAGGTTCCCATCCTGGGCTGGGAAAAGTGATGTCAGTTTGAGACCAGGCCCAGGGGCTCCCAGGACTCAAGGCTACAGGGACAAGGAAGCCTTGGGGTGACTCAGAAGCAGAGGACCATCCTTGCACTGCTCTCCTGACAGCCAGCCATATGCTGCCCTTCCGCCACTGCTCACAGCATGACGCTAGGCCAGTACCTGGGAGTGCTCCACAGGTCAAGTTGTGGGCTGGGGCCTGCACAGGAACACTGATCCACTTGCTCCTGTGACTGTGGAGTGAGCACATGGAGGCTCATCTCAAAACCACCCACAACGTTTGGGCACTTGGGGGACAAATCTTCACAAGCACAAATCCACAGATGCATCTAGCGCCAAGATCCTCATGTCCAATTTGTACTCTGGTGAGGTGATCATGGCCATAGGCAGTGGGTGGGGATTGAGTTCAATGGGTAGATACATCCCAGTTCCCACCCGCCTTGCAGGGTGACACATGGCTGAACCTACTAGTACAGAGATGACAGATGGATAGGGACTGAAACCCACAGTGGAGACCAGGGGGAAGACACCAGAATCTTAACCTTTGTGGCTGACCAGCACCAGCAGCCAATAGGGCAGAGGGAAGAGCTGATCACACACTAACTACAGAACTAGCTGGAGGAGGGCCAGACAGACACAGGATTAGTGCCCTGAGGGGAAGGTGTGGACAAGGGCAAGTGGTTTGCTGTGACCCTGACCACCCTGTCTAGTACTTTACAAGCTCCTAGAAAGAACTGGCTACAATGGCCGCTACCATGCCAAGCAGCCAGCACAAGAGGACCCATCCAGAGCTCCAGGCCTCTTAGACCTTGAATGAAAGAGAAAGTGGGGAAGAGGATGGGTCTTCTAGTCACGTGACCACAAGGAAGGGAAGAAAACTAGTCAGTGAGCAGGGACACACAAGAACGAAAAGGTATGCTAGATGGCACACAATACATTAGATGGTACCCCAGTATGCTAAATGGCACCTCAATATGTTGGAAAACATCCCAGTAATCTGGATGGAATTATGGTATACTGGGAAAACCCTAGTATGCTGGATTAAACCCCAAGAAACTGGACAAATCCCAGTATATTAGAATACCCGTATGCTGGATGAAACCCCAGGATGCTGGAAAAAATCCCAGTATGCTCAGGCCAGAATTCTAGTATTCTGGGCAGAATCCTGATATGCTGGAACCCCTTTATGCTGGACAGAACCCAGTATGTTGGACAGAACCACAGTATATTAGCTGGAACCCCAACATGCTGGGTGGGATCCTGGAATACTGCTGGACACGGGTACAGAATCCTATGCACTAAATGGAATCCTGGTACGCTGGATAGAAGCCCGCTATATTAGGTAGAATTCCTCGACAGTACACGGAACACTGGGATGCTGGATGAAACTACTTATGTGTGATGGCACCCTTGTCTGGGCCACCCTTCTGCTATGGCACGATGGCCCGCTCTGTACTCTGCGACTCCTGGGAAGAGCCATCCTCTATGACAGAGGGTAAAGTGGAGAATGCCACAGGCTCCCACGTGCCGAATACGAGGGCTGGCAGATGTGGCCAGGGACAGGGACAGGAGCCAGGGCATGAACACAAGATCAAAGGCTACTGACAGAGGACAGGCGTGGGTACCATAGTCTCCACTGATCATGCAGAAGTGACCTGAGAAGGCTGAGGTCCAGGGCTGGAACCTGGTACATGTCCATAGGTTCCCACAGTGTCCTAGCCATGAGCTGGGTCCGAGTGAGGAGCAAGAGTATCCTGTTCAGAGCCACATGTGGGCAAAAGGGAAGGCGGTGGTTACTGCTGTGTCATCTATGTGTGCCCAGCACCAAGGCGAGGCTTCTGTTGGTACCCCTTGAGTAGCTTTCTCAGGAGTGTGGCAGTTCACTGGGTCCCCTGCTGGACAGTAGGAGTGGGCAGTTCACTGAGTCCCCTGCTGGACCGTAGGACCAACCTCACTAAACCAGTACCAAATGCCTACTCTGAGGCCACTTGAGGCTGAGACCCAGAGAGTTCCCACTCCACGGGCAGAGACACAGCAGAGAGAACAGGTCTCCATGGCCAGCCCAGCCCAGAGTTAACATTTGAGGGAGGTCTGGGTGACAGTACGTGATTTAAAAGTTAATTAAAATGAGTGGTATAGAGTGTAACAGCCTCGGGTGTTTATTTCCAAAGGGCGTTTGGAAGGAAAAGGGGGAAAAATCTAATAAAAAGCTTTGTGAGGTATTGCATTAGCAGGTAATCACGCTGCTAAATCACCAGGCGTCTGAAGCGGCCTAATGACTCTGCTGCTGCTGCCGGCCCTTCACCCAGGGAGTGGAGAGAATGGGCACCTTCGGTTTCTGGAGCAGACATGTGAGAGGTGGGAGCGGAAACTGAGGTCTGAGACATGGGTGCAGCCTGCAGGAAGGGCAGCTCCCTCCCATACCATAAGTCAACCCTTCCCACCTACCCACCACACACACCCTGAGTACTAACGATGGTCCCATCCTGGGTAGTAAAGCTACCCATAGTCACAAAGTCCCTGAGTGGATGGAGGATGGCCAGTCCGCAGCACTGGAGATCATGGAGGGACCCTAGAAGTACATCTGAGGAAGAAGTCCCTGGGCCAAGGCACTAAGGACGTGCCAGGTAGACTGGCAGTTGGGCGGAGCCCAGCTTCGTCCATATTGCCACCTTTGTGTAAGGGTGACAGGCCTGACCTGATGGGAGCTTACCACAGCAGGCATGACAACTGTCAGGTGGTCTGGTAAGAAGGCTCTGTGACACATGAGTGACACATGGCTTCCTGAGAACTGCACAGTTACAGAGGCTGGCTGGCTTCTGCAAGGGACAGAGCACAGAGTAGCTGCACTCACTCAGTAGACTCTTGTGGGTTCTGGTGGGACAGGGGGATGACACAGCAGAGATTATGTCCACAGCAGAGGCCCTCCTTGGTCCTATTCTGTCATACCTCTGTGGTCTGACCCTGTCCTGACAAGTAAAACACCCTGAGAGACGCGGGCCACCCTTCTGCCCGCCCCTGCTGTCAAGTCCTCCAGTGCCTGCAGGAGGCCCTGTTGCTTCAGGCCTACTTAACCATGTGATTTTTTCCTTCGTCTCCCATTCAGGCCCAGGAGAGAAGTGGCTAGTCTATGAGCGAGTGGCTGAGGGTCCACCTAGGAGCCTCTCCCTGTGACTCTGGACCAAGTGCCAAGCAGCCAAGGACAGGGCTCCTTCATCACTCCAGCCACCAGAAAGCTCTGCCAGGAGTTAGACAGCAATTCTATCTCTTGGCCATTTATCTATCAGGTAGGTGACTGGCTTTCCCTGACTAGGGTAGCTCTCCCCCTGACTGCTGTATGATGCGCTGAGGCATCTCAACATGAAGAACAGTTATAAGCTTTGTCATGGTGCTGCATAAACATCTCCTTCATCTTCTGGGCAGAAGCTGCATCCTCCAGCACAGAGGCTGTGTCTTGCCCTTGCCCACCAAGCTTCTGGGTGCCTCTGAGCACTTGTCAAAGCCAAGGCAATGGTCGTACAAAGCTGACCCATGGCAATCACTGAAGCACGGAGCCTGAGACTTCTGGAACCCTGGCTGCCCAGGCTCCCACTGGTAGATGTGGCTTGTGGTGGCTTCTGCCATAATGGAGGGCTGCTTAGTTCCTTTCAGCCCAGGTGGCACAAAGATGACAGAAACCTTCATAGTTCTCAGGTGTAAATACCAAGACCGAGGCCCTGGCAGAGCAATGTCTGCTGAGGAGGTTCCTTAGGTTAAGTCTTTCCACACTACCTCACACATCTCAGGGCTGGAGTCCTACCAAATGTTATCTACAGCGGAGTCAGGCAAGCCTCAGACATGATCATCCCCAGTTTAGTCCCCCTCCAGAGTGAAGCCAAGCAACCCAAAATTCAAGGGTGTGGCAGGCTGGCATGTCATAGCCACCCCAGAAATGGAAAAGAAAACACTGTCTTAGGTAGATTCCAAGCCAACCAGACCAGCTCATTGTATCTGCAGCTAGAGAATCTCTTTGCTGTCTCCCATGTTGTCCTGGGGAGAGAACCACCCAGATTCCAGAAGCTAGACTTGGTGGAGGACCCCTGCCTTCAGCAGCTGCTGCCCCAGATCACATCCTAGCCCCATTCTAAGCAGGTAGAGAGGACAGGAGCTTCCGGCAGAGGTGCAGGACACACCCAGTTGGCTGGAGGCAAGGGAAGGAGCAGGCATCTAGTGCATCACCTGCTTATTCTCCCCACCCCCACCCCCACCATCTGTTGGCTCATTTGTTAATTATTGAGCAGGTTATCCATCATAGCAGTCTGTTGCCTGGCTGTTTATCAACCAACCACCTTCTGCATCCACTGAGCTCCATGTGAGCAGCGATAAGCGTCATTAATAAAGAGGAGCTTGGGAGGAGCTGCCTAGTGGCTCCTGCCCAAGTCCAGAAAGTTTCCCCAACAACTGCTGTCAGAAGGGAGGGGAGCTCTGGCTCCACCCAGCCACTGTGGGGAAAAGCCTTAGGTATTTTCAGGTCAGTAGGATGAGGTGATTCTGGAATATTCTAGAGTTGTCTGCCTGGTGCCAGATCCTGGTACCACCTGGAGGAAACTTAAGAGCCCCCCACAGGTTCCTTGTGCATCAAAGGTAGGAGATAAAACAACTGTGTATGTTGGGGAGCACTTCTGTTTGTGACCACAGCCTTCCTGTGGATGCCCAGCCTGGCACACAGTAGCCTTCAGGAGGAGCAAGTGGGTGGAGCTGTGTACAACAGCTGGAACTGCTTCCTTTTGGTCACCGTAAGTGTCCTGAATGCCTGTAGGCCTCGCCTTGTCATATCTCCCATCATCCCTACCCACACACACACACATTCTCCAAGGAGTACTTGCAGACACTTCCTGGGTGGGGGAGGCCGAGGAGGAGGAGGGGGGGAGGAGGAGGAGGGAGGGGGGAGGAGAAGGAAAGGGGCAGAAACAGGGCCTGGGCGGAGCTAGGGCCTCCTTCTTTACGGTGACCACCAGGGCCATCATCTGGAGCAGAAGTGGAGAGGCCCTGCACCTGCCTTTCCCTGAACAGAGACATCAATGGCCACGTGTGGAAGTGGCTGCCTGCATCTCACAGAGGACTAAAGCTGAGACACCTGATGAAGTATCAGGTCCTGTGAGGTAGTAGCCCCATTAGGGCGTAGTTCGTAATGGTGGGCACACGGGAGAGCATCCCTGTGCCTTTCCTAGTGAGACCTCAAGCACAGCTCGGCACGGGCACTCTCAGCCCTTGTTGGCTCTACCATCACAGGCTTGGGCTAACCTGGGTCCCCTGCTCCATGTGAGAAGCTGTTCATGTGGAAGAGGAGGAGGGGTAGGGGGTAGCCAGGGAGGAAGCAAAGGGACAGGAGAATGGATGCCCAGCCGATGGCCAGGGCTAGCTGGCTTGCAATCCAGCTCCCTCCTCCTCCTCTGAGGATTGCTGGGTGCAGGAAGGCAGAGTTAGGAATCCTGGGGCCTGGGGTCAGAAGGTGCCAGGAGCTGCCAGTGTATTGTGGGGTCCAGGCTATGGCCCGTGCTGGAGCAGGCTGCCCTAGGGAACCCAGACTTTCTTCTCTGCATACATTAATTATGACAGAATAAACAACACTGTTTTGAAAAATGCATGTTTCCGTGCGATTGCATTTTTTAATTGGTTGGTTTAACATCTGAAATTTAATTTAATTCCAACTTGCTTTTCCTCAGCATGGGGTCAGGTTGTGAGTGGGGAAATCATTACCGGAGTGCCATCAGTAACGGTGGAAAGGGGGGTCCCAGAGCACGCACAGGGTCCCTTGGGTAGCCTAGCTGCCTTGCTGTGGCCTGGGAATGGGGGCTTTGTGGTCCATTCCTGCAGGTGCCTGTTCTCTGTACTCCAAGCTCCAGCTGCACCCAAGGCTAGACCCAGCCCTCCTGGCCCAGGGTGGCTCTGATGAGGGAAGCTGGTCCATAGGTATTTTCACTTTAGCTGAACACTTGCTTGTTTCCTGGGGAGTCACCTACCCAGGCAGAGGAGGCCAAAGAGTTGAAAGGTGAGGGTGAGGCTGAAGAGGAGACCAGGTGCCACCCACTCAAGACAACTCTGAGTTTACCACTGTCGCTGCTGTATTTGAACACTCCATGTTAGTGAAGGCCAGGCTGAGGGCACAGGGGGTACAAGCATTGGGACAACGAGGCCAGGCCTAAAACCAGTCAGACACGACAGGATGGGACAGGACAGGTTGAGCTTGGCGGTCCAAGTGTGTCTGCTTCTCAGAGCCTGCATTGCGCCTTTTCTACCCAAGATGACGGAGACTCACCAAGGCCATACCCATCAGGAGCCTAGAGACAGCCAGATTCCTGCTGAGGCTCCTGGTATGGTCTCTGCCAGACCCTTGGGTTCAGGTGTGGGCAGGGTGAAGGGAGCAGCACCTGCAGGAAGCGCTCCCCTCCTACAGAGACAGAGTTCCTTTCCTCCAGTGGTCAACATTCACACAGAGGGACACATCCACCAGGGAGAGCAGCCACATTCCTCCTCTGTGACTCCTCCCCAGGGTCATTAATCCTGACCAGTGGCAGCCTCATGGACTACAGGGACACCCCCACCCCCACCCTCAACCCCCACCCCTGCCGTGGGAGGCACTGGGGTGCAGGCTGTGGAACTAACAAGGCATTTAAAACTTGAAGCCCTCCGACCTGCTCCTTCCTGTATTACAGCAAATCCCACGTGGACCTTCAGGGTACGAGGGGCACAGAGTGACAGGAAGCCAGAGTTGAGGTGACTGTTAAAAGACTTATAAGAATCTGCATTGTCCACAGATACCTGTAACAACGTCAGCACCACGGAAGGGACAAAAGCTTGTCATTCTTGAGAGTGTGGCTGATGGCTGGACCCCTGCAAGTACCGCGTGTGGCCTACAGACCTTCCTTACACACTGGGCTGGAGGGAGGATCCTATGTGCACCCCAGGCAGGGGGCACCTGCAGCAGCTGGTCCACCTCTGAGGCCCAGGATACTGGGCAAGCCCCTCGTGCATCTGAGAGATGAAACACATGGCCTGGCTTCCTGGGGCCACAGATCCCATTGAGATCTGAGGCGAACTGTAGAGAAGTCAGAAAGATACACCATCTACACACACGCCATGCTGCCTGGGAGCCCATTGCCCTGACATACCAGAGCAAATGCTGGGCATTCTGTGGCTTCCAGGCTCACTCTGCAGCCACCAGGAAGAAAGAGGCCATGTGATACATGGCCGCAAGAAGCACCTCTGTGAAGAACTGAACCAGATCTATGGCACAGTGGGCACTTGTACTTTTCAAAAGCACACACACAGGTGTGTGTGCTTTTCTGCTGTGTGTGCGCGAGACACATGCCCAGCAGAAGCAGAGCTGTCTTTGAAAAGATGTTTAGGAAATGCGGAATAAGTTGTCTGCGGAGCTAGAGATTTTCAAGGTACGGAACTTGGCATTCGTTAATGAGCAGACACACGTAGTCCCAAACATTTAATTGAAAATCAAGCAGCAATGTAAACCACTCTTCAACAGGGCAGCTCCTGGGGACCCACTGCACCAGACAGCTTCATCTGCAGAAGTTACCCCAAGCCAGGGTTGCGGAGGTGCACTAACTGC